>WSYH01008690.1:0-28244 GCA_036426205.1 Ascaphus truei | reverse complement strand
TTGTCTTTAAAGCCGTCCCCTATAACCCCTAACATACAGTACTGTACATTTTTATTCATAGTGTACATGTACAGGGGGTCTCCGGAGCTGAACCGCGTTGGTTTCAGGTCGGGGGACCCCCTGCTCCCCGAGATACAGCCCCCTTTATGAGGTGCCGGTATCCTTCTGCTTGGTTTAAAGGTCCCGATCACGTGACCGCGGCCTGTAAACCAAGCAGAGGGATACCGGCACCCCCTAAAGGGGCCTGTATCTCGGGGAGCAGGGGGTCCCCGGACCTGAAACAGTATGAATAAAAAACATATATAAATAAACACTCGTTCCTTACCTTAGCGGCTATGTGCTATGGTAACGAAGCAGCATTTCTGTATTTTAATAATATTGTACAGTGAGCAGGGGGTTCCCTGAGCTAGAACTAAATGCTCAGGGTACCCCCTGCTCCTCCACAATAGTATTAAAAATACAGAAATGCTGCTTCATTACCATAGCGTATAGCCGCTAAGGCAATGAAGGGGTTAACTCACCGTGCCCGCTTTATTGAGGGTAGCGGGGGTGGGTGAGGGGGGTATTTGGCCCTTGGTGTGAGTTTAGGACTTGCGGGGGGGTTGAGGGTGCACTTAACCCCTTCACGGCCGTAGCAGTTAATAGCGCTACGGTCATGAAGGGGTTAAGCCCTCACGCTACCCCCCGCAAGCCCTAAACAGCCACCGTTGGGGCTAATACCCCCTTCACCCACCCCCACTACCCACAATAAAAAAAATACACAGCAGCCGCCCAAAAATAAATAAATAAATCTAAATAAATAAATGACTATAAATAAATACATTTGAAATACATTTTTATTTATAGTGTACAGGGGGTCTCCGGAGCTAAACCGCATTGGTTTCTGGTCGGGGGACCCCCTGCTCCCCGAGATACAGCCCCCTACAGTATAACAGATATGTATATAACATACAGTATATATAACAGATATAAAATGACATTTATTCGCATAAATTCACATACACACAGTGGAACACAAAATACAGACGAAAAGATACACTTACTGGGGGTCTGAGGTCGAAAACTAGACTCTCCTTGGTGCAGGGAACTCTAAATAAGAGTTTTCCCCTGACCGGGATTTAGCCCCAAATCTCCTGGTTCCAAAACCGCTGTGAATTTCCACACGCCACCACTCCCTTCTCTTCTGAGAACTTGGACTTTACTTGACCAGGAATTAGTACCAATCTCTTGGAACTGAAATCGGCTTGCAATCCCAGCCGCGACCGCTATGTTCGATTTTGAGAACTTGGGCGCAAAAAGCTAGACTTAAAATATTTTCGGGCAGGCTTTTCAGGTTGAAAACTGAAGCCGGTGCTCTGCTATTCGCGCAACGGTACTTAATGTGTGTGTGTCATAATGTGAGTAAACTGTGTACTGTAATGGGTGGTTGTGAGTGTGTGAGTCATAATGAGTAATAATGAAGTGAGTGATAATTAAGGAAAGAGGTGCAACTTACTTTCAAATATAATTGATTATAAGAATGTAGGAATGCAATTATGATCATTGAGGAAGGAGGTGCAACACAATAACAAATTGTACAGTACAGTTTATATAATAATTGCTAGGAAAATGATTCTGTTAAAAACAATAAGCCATCTAACCAATAAAAGCGCTATTGCAGTACTGCACGGTACAGAAAACATACAGTATTCAAAATACTTTACAGTACTTACGTGGTAGTTACCGTTGCTGTCCTCATTACTTTTTTGGTCTTTCCGTGTGCATGATAGCTCACGGTGGCTGCTGGTACAACGAGGCCAGAAGTACTTAACTAGCGTTGAATATCTGCAATTTGTTGTCCTCTCGTGTACATCTCCTTTATTCTCATGCTGAGATCCTTAGAAATCTTTTTAATAGACATCGCTGCATGTAGAAAGAAATACAAGCACAAGAATGTATATTCGATGTTTAGCCAATGTGTATTCAATGTGCAGTGAATCCACAAAATGGATGGTGTTTTTATACGTTAATGAGTCACATTCGAGTACGCCCACTTTTAACACCTGCACCTCGTCGCCATGCATAAAAGGTGATACACATTGCATAGCCTCCCACTCGATGATCTGTATCTGAGCTTGCCCTTGTCCAGATACTGCATTGTGCCATCTGCTTCCATGGATAAACCCCGATACTACGGACGCAGGAACCCACTCTCTTCTGCCATGCCTGTTGTGCCGAAAAAGCGAAAGGCGGAAGCCGTTTCCAAGCCAAGGCCAAAGCGACAGGCTAAGGCTAATAAAGAAAACATTCTGACAATTCCAAAGGCTAAGGCTTTTAAGAAGCCTTATTATGTCAAGAAGAAATTCGCTGATGTAGACAAATAGCAAAACAAATGGAAGCCAACCAATCGAACCTACAGAACCCACGGGTCACCTCCTCCATCACTCCTCGACGACGCTGACGCTGCTCTCCCGGAAATCCACAGGTCACCTTCTCCATCACTCTTCGCCGACGCTGCCGCTTCTCTCCAGGGAACCCCCATCTCATCCTCTTCAGCACCCATCCATCCAGATATCCACAGCACTCCATGCACAAGATCCAGCTCCTTAGACCACATGCTGAATGGGTTAAGTGTCGATATCCCTGGGAACTCTATGCTAGTAAAGATAGATCTTCTTTTAGAGACCATAGTAAATATAGATCAACGGATGGAGAAGATGGATCAACGGATGGAGAAGATGGATGAACGTATGGAGAAGATGGATAAGCGAAAGAGAAGATAGAGACTGACATAGCGGGGATACATAATTTGCTTTGAGTTCATGCCCCTGTATCTCTGACGCAGGAGCAGGGGGGTGGCATGGATGGGATGAATGGGACCTTCAACCTTCCATCACCTAGCGCACCCCCTCCATCAGAAAAATATGTGTTCATGTATGCCGTTGATGAGGAGGACATGACAACCCCGTCAAGACCATGCAGGGAGACAACATAGACAAGGTGACCAAGACAGGAGGAAAGCATCCTCCCAGACAACCTACCCTTGTCCTCTGCTACAAGCACACCCACTCCCAGAAGCACACCCGCTCCCAGAATCCTACCCACATACGCTTGCATTGAGATGGTGCCCGACATCATCTTGCGCGAGCTGTCCCAGCCAGTCAGGGAGAAGTATAGGTTTGCAAGTGGTGGTGTAGCCCACAAACATGCCATGTACATTTTCAAGCATCACATGCCCTACGTGGTGTACTGCGGGTGGGCCCACAATGTAAACTACGAAGGGAATAGCGCCAAAAAGGCTCTTCCTGAAAATTTAAGAAAGACTATTGTGGAGGAATTGCGGCGCTATTTTACAAAAAGCGATCATTTAATGAAGATCGTGAGAGACTCCATAAATGGCATTTTGTGGCATACACGGCATCGTCCCTGTAATGACTATCTGCTGGGGATCGAATTCGCTGCATGATTGGTCGTCTGTTCAAATGTTGATTCATTTTTGACTTGTTGATTGTTTTATGTTGTATTCTAAAATGTTTTTACTTACAGTACCCCATGAATGTTTTTTTAATTACTCCACCAATAAAAAAAAATGCTGCTTGTTTTAAGTTGTATTCTAAAATGTTTTCACTTACAGCACACCATAAATGTTTTTTTACTTACTCCACCAATAAAAATTCATTTTTGACTTGTTGATTGTTTTAAGTTGTATTCTAAAATGTTTTTACTTACAGTACACCATGAATGTTTTCTTACTCTACCAATAAAAAAAATGCTGCTTGTTTTAAATTGTATTCTTCAATGTTTTTACTTACAGTACACCATGAATATTTTTTTACTTAAATCCATAATCCATAATCCACAAGGGAGGTGTGAGGATTCAGGGATCGCGGCGTCCGCGCCCTGGTTCCTCTGTTCCTGTATCTACCCCCGCTGCCATGGCGCGCGTCCCTCGCCAGCGTCACTCACCTCCGGCGGTTCTGGGGGTTCCCCGCCGTCCTCGGAGTCCCCGGCTCCCTGCATTCTCTCACGCGGCCGCCATGTTGCCCGGGCGCGCGCCTGAACAGCGCGCCGGGTGAAGTTAATTTATTCACTGCTCTTGCAGTGAAAACCCGCCCCCAACACAGTAATAAGATCTCCTGTCAAAACAAGAGTCCTCACCTGCCTGCCAATCAAGGGAACCTATCCAGGATGGCTCCACGCAGTCCTCCAGGCCTGCCTTCACCTCTGATTGGTCAGCCACACTTTATAATGCCAGTCCTTCCTATCGTTCATTGCTCGACATAGTTTCCAGTTGGATTACTACTCTGGCGTTTTCTCTCTCATTCTCTCAGGTTACGACTTGGCTTGGCGGACGTCTCTCTCTGGCTCTCGACCCCTGCTTGGACAAACGACCTTCCGGAATTCTCCAATCCCTGACCTTGGCTAACGGCAACGACGATGGCATTTCTACACCGGTACCGGCAAGTATTGCTAGCTAAACATCACCTGGCCTGGCAACGCCAAATCACCACACTCCGGACACGCTCCCTTTGCTGCGGGTGTGTGCCTCTATACGTTCCTCACCTCAGTGGAAGGAACGGGTCTGGTCTGCGGGCAGCACCGGCGTAACATTATGTCGAGCCCACAAGACGCAGACCAGACTGATGTGGACTCTATGATGACGGCCATGTACCAACAAATCCAGGCCTTAACGGATCAAGTGGCTCTCCTCTCCCAACAGGTACAGGACCGTTCTCTACAGGCACCTCCTGCGGCTGCACCTCCGGCACAGCCTGACTTATCTTCCACTTCATTCTCAGTTCCGAAGATTCCGGCTCCGAGGCCCTACGCAGGGGATCCACACGCCTGTCGTGGCTTTCTCAACCAGTGCGAGATCCAGTTCGAGATGGCTCCACAGCTGTATGCTACTGGCCGGAAAAAGGTAGCCTACGTATATAGTTTACTCACAGGTAATGCACTGGCATGGGCCTCTCCGATCTGGGAACTATGCCCTGATATTACCCGCGATTACGCGGCCTTCAGACGGGACTTTCGACAGGTTTTTGATACCCCCGCACGTCAAGAGACTGCTTCTGATTCCCTGCTAGAGCTTACACATGGACGTCGGCCTGTGGGCCAATACGCCTTGGAATTCAGAACTATAGCAGCTGAGACTCATTGGGGTCAGGATGCCTTAGTCGCCGCCTTCTGGAGAGGCCTATCGGATTCCCTGAAGGATGAACTTGCTTCTCAACCCAGGCCAGAATTACTGGAGGACCTCATCTCCCTGGCCATTCGTATGGATCAGCGTCTTCAGGTACGCCGCACTCAGCGTCAGCATCCCCGGTCTACGCCTTTCCGTGCTTCCTTTTCCAGGTTCTCTACTACCCAGAGACCCGTCTTCTCCCCGCTACCGGCGCTGGAGGCTCCAGAGCCGATGCAACTTGGAGTTCAGCAACCTCGGGCACCGTTACGACAACTCCGCTCTACTGGGGAGTCGTGCCATTATTGCGGAGCTTCTGAGCAGCGCACTCGTAACCATCCACCATCTCCGGGAAACGACTAAGCCCAGTGAGTACGAAGGGGCGCTCTCTGGGTACTGAATCTCCTTGTCCCCCTCTCAGAAGGGAACTTCCCAAAAGATTGATTATTCCCGTCTCCCTTTCAGGGCCGACTTTCCGCACCTCCACAGCAGCATTTATCGATTCCGGCGCAGGAGGGAACTTCATAGATCAAACCTTTTCTGAACAAAATCAGATTCCGCTTTCCAGGAAGGACTCTCCCGTTGCCTTGGTCGGGATTGATAATCGGCCTCTCACCCCGGCCTATATCTCCTTAGAGACCGGACCTATCACCCTTTCTACTCATTCTCACAAAGAGACTCTGGGTTTTGACGTTATTCATGCCCCGGGAAAGCCTATCATGCTTGGCTTGCCCTGGTTACAGAAGCATAATCCACTCATCGATTGGGTTTCGCCTAACCCTATTAACTGTAGGTCAAGGTCAGAAGAACTTTCTTTGTCTATCAAGCAAACATCCTTTCTATTAGCCAACACATCCAGTTCTTTGAGGGAGTTACCTTCTCCATACGCTGAATTTTTGGACGTTTTTAGCAAGACACAGTCTGAGCTTCTACCCCCTCATCGTTCCTACGATTGTCCGATTGACCTGGTACCTGGTTATACCTTGCCTAAGGCCAAATCTTACCCTCTCTCGCTGCCCGAGACCGAAGCTATGGACGAATATATTCGTGAGAATCTTAAGCGGGGCTTCATACGGCATTCCAATTCTCCTGCGGGGGCCGGATTCTTCTTTGTCAAAAAGAAAGATGGGACTCTCAGACCATGTATTGATTACCGGGGTCTGAACCATATCACAGTGAAGAATCGTTATCCTCTCCCACTCATCTCCGAACTCTTTGATAGATTTCAGGGGGCCAACCTCTATACTAAACTGGACCTTCGTGGGGCATACAACCTCATCCGCATCCGGGAGGGCGATGAATGGAAGACTGCCTTCAACACCCGTAGCGGACACTACGAATATCTAGTGATGCCCTTCGGGTTATGCAACGCACCGGCAGTTTTTCAGGACTTCATCAATGATATCTTTCGGGACGTTCTTAAACGCTTTGTCATTGTATACCTGGATGACATCCTTACTTTTTCTCAAAACTTACAGGATCATATCATCCACACGAAGTTTGTGCTTTCACGCCTCCGAGAGAACCGGTTGTTTGCTAAAATGGAGAAATGCATTTTTCATCAGTTTACCACTTCCTTTCTCGGATACATCATCTCCAACAAAGGCTTGGCCATGGACCCAGAGAAACTGAAAGCCGTTGTATTGGCCGCAACCCAATTCCCTCAAATCTATTCAACGGTTTTTAGGTTTTTCTAACTATTACCGGAAGTTTATCCGTAACTTTTCTACCATTGTCGCTCCTATCACAGCACTGACCAAAAAAGGTGCAGACCCTTCATCTTGGTCTCCAGAGGCAGTCACGGCATTCGAGACGCTGAAACAAACTTTTGTCTCTGCCCCCATCCTTCGACATCCAAACACGAATTTCCCCTTCACCCTAGAGGTTGACGCTTCGGACTGTGGGGCTGGTGCGGTTCTGTTTCTTCCCAGGATAAACTTCATCCCTGCGGGTTTTTCTCCAAAAATGTCTCCTCTGCAGAGAGAAATTATGACGTGGGCAATAGGGAACTTTTGGCCGTCAAGTTGGCTCTTCAAGAATGGAGACATCTTCTGGAGGGATCAAAAGAGCCATTCACTATTCTCACGGACCATAAAAACTTATTGTATATTGAGAATACCCGTCGTTTAGGTCCCCGCCAAGCCCGCTGGTCGTTATTTTTTTCTAGATTTATTTTTGTTCTCTCATATATTCCCGGCACTAAGAACGTCAAAGCGGATGCTCTCTCCCGGCAATACTCTTCTGAAGAGAGATCAGAAAAGACCACCGAGTCCATCCTTCCTAAACAAAGAATCTTAGCAGCTGTAGCATTCAAGAATCTTGAGAGGATCATCAAATCTCAAGAGAATCTTCCGATCGGTCTGGTTGTTCCTAAAGACTCCTTGTACGTGGAACCCAAATTCATCCCTAAAATACTGGATTGGGGACATGCCGCCCGTTCGGCAGGGCATCCTGGATTCAAGAAAACTTTGGACCTCATCCGTCGCACTTTCTGGTGGCCCAATATGGTAAAGACCATTCTTGAATTTACACGGTCCTGTCCGGTATGTGCGTGTAACAAAATTCCTCGTCAGAAACCTCAGGGTCTCCTCTTACCTTTACCTATTCCGGAGCGTCCCTGGTCCCACATATCGATGGATTTTATTGTGGAGTTGCCAAGGTCGAATGGCATGAATACCATTCTTGTGGTAGTGGATCGGTTTTCCAAGATAGCACACTTTATTCCTCTCAAAGGTTTACCCTTCTCACCCGCCCTAGCTGATATTTTCTCCAAAGAGATTTTTCGGATCCATGGGATTCCCATATCCATCGTGTCTGATCGGGGTTCACAGTTCGTCTCCAAGTTCTGGAGAAATTTCACCAAGAGACTGGGTATCTCATCTTCCTTTTCTTCTGGTTATCACCCTCAATCTAACGGACAGACCGAGAGGGTTAATCAATCCCTCGAGAAATACTTAAGGTGCTTCGTCTCGAATTCTCAGGATGACTGGGCAGAATTACTTATCTGGGCTGAGTTCGCCTTTAATACTTCCAGGAATGAGTCTACCCGCGAGACCCCCTTCTTCATCAACTATGGATTCCATCCGGCTCGTCTACCTATTTCTAAAAACTCCTCTGGAATACCAGCCGTGGACGAGCACATTGCCCTCCTACAGGACTCTTGGTCCAGAATCCAATCTGCACTACAAAAAGCATCATTGTCTTCCAAAAACCAGGCTGATAGTCACCGTCGTCTGGCACCTAACTACAAAACCGGAGACAAGGTTTGGCTATCATCCAAGAACATCCATCTCAAAACTCCTTCCCTCAAATTGGCTCCTAGGTTTCTGGGTCCCTTTTCCATCTTGGAGCAGGTAAATCCGGTTTCCTTCCGACTCCAACTTCCTCAAAGCATGAGAATTCCGAATGTCTTTCACACCTCGCTTCTCAAGCCATTCATCTCCAGTAACCTCTTTCCGGACCACACTTCTAAACCAGATCCTGTGATGGTACAAGGTAACGAAGAGTACGAGATACAAGCCTTACTGGATTCCCGTCTTTCAAGAGGTAAAGTCCACTTCTTGGTACACTGGAGAGGTTTTGGACCCGAAGAGAGGTCATGGGTACCCCTGAAAGATATTCATGCTCCAGGACTCCTCAAATGCTTCCAAGAGAAGTTTCCATCAAAACCATGGAAGGATCGTCCTGAGGCCGATCCTGAGGGGGGGGGGTACTGTGAGGATTCAGGGATCGCGGCGTCCGCGCCCTGGTTCCTCTGTTCCTGTATCTACCCCCGCTGCCGTGGTGCGCGTCCCTCGCCAGCGTCACTCACCTCCGGCGGTTCTGGGGGTTCCCCGCCGTCCTCGGCGTCCCCGGCTCCCTGCATTCTCTAATGCCAGTCCTTCCTATTGTTCATTGCTCTACATAGTTTCCACTTGGATTACTACTCTGGCGTTTACTCTCTCACTCTCTCAGGTTACGACTTGGCTTGGCGGACGTCTCTCTCTGGCTCTCGACCCCTGCTTGGACAAACGACCTTCCGGAATTCTCCAATCCCTGACCTTGGCTAACGGCAACGACGACGGCATTTCTACACCGGTACCGGCAAGTATTGCTAGCTAAACATCACCTGGCCTGGCAACGCCAAATCACCGCACTCCGGACACGCTCCCTTTGCTGCGGGTGCGTGCCTCTATACGTTCCTCACCTCAGTGAAAGGAACAGGTCTGGTCTGCGGGCAGCACCGGCATAACAGGAGGCCAATTATTTCGGCAACTAATTCCATTAATCAACCTTTGGCCATATATGTAGATTCATTTCTACAACCACTGGTGATTAGGGAGGACTCTTATGTAAAAGACACTTTTGATTTTCTGGATAAAATAAGAGCTTTAGAGCTGGATGATAAGACTTATCTTATGGTAACAATGGATGTCACCAACCTTTATGCCATTACACCACATGACTGTGGTCTTGAAGTAATTAGACAAAGATTAAATGAGATTGAGATCATGGGACCTCCAGTCGATTACATTGTTTTATTGCTGCATTTCATCCGTTATAAAAATTATTTTCGTTTTGAAAAGGATTTTTATCTACAGTTAGCAGGGATGGCAATGGGAAGTAATGTTGCACCCTCATATGCCAATCTTTTTATGGCTGATTTTGAAAAAAGAAATATCTATGACTCTCCTTTTTATTCTAAAATGCTGTACTACTGTCGTTACATCGATGATGTGTTCTTCCTATGGGAAGTAACATCGGACGAACTCTTGGAATTTTTTGATTATTTAGATGCATTAGAAACACTTGTAATATTTACCAAAAACTGGAGCAATACACAAATATCATTTTTAGATGTATTGCTAATAAAAAGTGGGAATAAGATAAATACTAACATTTATAGAAAACCCACGGATAGGAATGCCACTTTACACGCAAAAAGTTTCCACCCTGATGCATTAAAGCAGATGTTACCATACTCACAAAAATAAGAGCCACAAAAACTGTAGATAGACCAACTCAATTAAAAGAGACATATGATGAAATCAAATCCAGGTTTATTTCCAGTGGACACTCTAGATCAGTGGTAGAAAAGGCATTCACTCGTCCAATTATGCAGGAAAATCAGCAGGAAGACCAAGAGAGGATGACCATTGTAATGAAATATACGACTGCGAGTAAGTTCATGAGGCAGAGCATTTTTTGACACTGAAAAGTCTTAAATAGTGACAGTACCCTTAAGGAGGCGTGTAAATTACAACCCAGGTTTGCATACCAGAGGGGACAAAACCTAAAGGATCTATTGATCAGTGCAGACAAAAAGGATGCCTACACTGAACCCCATTTTTTGGATAATCCAAAACCAGGTTGTTATAAATGTTACAACTGTTCGGTATGTAACAGCCTCAATACGGGTACTGATTTTACTCACCCTAGAAGTGGGAAAAAATACAAAATCAAAGGGAGAATAACATGCACAACTATGTTTGTTATTTATAAAATCACATGTCCTTGCGGCCTCAGCTATATAGGAAAAACGAAACGCATGCTTAAAACAAGATATATTGAACACAAAAGCAAGATCAATAATGCTACTGAAGAGACTGAATTGATCAAACACTGCAGGGAATTTAGGCACACTGTAACCTCACTCAAGTTAATTGGTATTGACCTAGTTAAAAACAGCTTGTCAGGGACAGACAGAGATACTCTGTTATTACAACGTGAAGCTTTCTGGATATTTACCTTAGATACGGTTTTTCCAAGAGGGCTCAATGATAATCTATCCCTAGGTTGTTTTCTGACTGAGAGGTGAACAGGTACCTGCTGCTGTTGGAGGTCTCGCTTATGTTTCGGTCTGTATGGTTGTTCTTAGGGGATATATCATGCTATCACACCTTGGAGTTTTTTTGTTTTTATAGAGTGTTAAGCATCTTTATTAAAGAAATGCAGATTTTAATTTGAGTGTGTTCACTGATTTTTTCTCATTTTATATTGAGCTTGCTGGATGTTCCATTTACATCTCTCTTTATTCACTAATCATCAATACAGGAGGCATATAAAGATGATCGTGGGAATAACAGATCTACATATACACTGCCCCCACATCACATATGGATGAATGCACTGAAGGAGTGATTTTGAAGAAAGGGAAGGTCCCTGCTGCCAAGAACACATCACAGAGCAATGCAGAGGTCCTTGGCTCCGCCCCACGCCTGGAGGGACTGAAGAAACCTTGATATGTCAGAGGAAGGGCAAGAGGGAACATCCAGGAGGCGGACCTATACGCATTGGAAGGCTGGAGGTCGCCCTATGATGACGTCACAGATGTCACAGGCCCAGCAAGAAGACAAGAATATTCTAATGGAGGACAATCATGGACAATTGTGGACACATGGGGGAGGGTGTATATAAGACACTGTGTTATAGTGGTTTTTTATCATGCCATTAGCATTTGAGAAAGTCCATAGGGGCCGAAACGTCATCATAATAAATTCTTTTTTTCACAAGCAGAAATCTGTAGTGCCCAGGCTCTTCCTTCCTATTTCACTTGGAATACCACCCAGAGATTCCTGAACCAGGAGCACCGGTATTTATCATTATTTTCTTTGTTGGGGAGTGCAGAATTCATCTTCCTTTTTGTTTGTTTTACTTACAGTACACCATGAATGCTTTTTTACTTACAGTACTCCACCAATTAAAAAAATGCTGCTTGTTTTAATTGTAATTGTTTCATTGTGTCTCCTTGGGGGGGGGGGGGGGTGTTTAACTGGTACTGTCGAAGTGTGTGCAGGATTACTGGTTAGTTTTCACTGATGGTCAGACTGTTATTGGAAGCCGGTGCTGGCGCTGGTGCATTGCTTGCCTGGAACTGACAATTCTTAGTTGGTTTTACCATGACCTTGCACCTTTTCAAGTCTCCATGATCTAAGATACTAGAAAAATCTGGGGCAACACACCAATACCCTTCTCCTGTAACTCTGGGTGCAGGAGCAATACGAAAAAAACATGGATCGATACATAACTTTTTCCTTATTGCACGCTTCCACACATGAGCATCTGGTGAAAATTTGTAAAAGTCATAATTTTCGATAAAATATTGATACATTTGACCAACTGTGGCCATCTTATCTGCTGCAGTAATTGCTGACCATATTAAATAAGTGTACGTTATGTTGGGTTTTTTGAACACAGACTGCAGTGGTGTACTCTTCTCTGGACCTCTCTGGACAATAGAATAGAACACCAGACACTTTGCATTAAGTTTTTAATATGAAACGTCTAAATAGATACAGTGTTGTAACTTCTTCAGTACCAAGATCAATTCACAAAGGACCACTGTGGTATTTTTTAAACACCTGCAAGTCGACACATTACTGAAGCACATGTACAGTAGTGTACACATTAGAAATGCCACCTGGCGGATACGCGAAGAATTGCAACCAATTAAATCCGAACCATTCTCATTAAACAGATCAAGTGCGGATGACACCGGCATGAATGCGACATGACTACGGCATGAATGTCGCATGAACGCCGCATGAACGCGGCGAAGCGCGTGGCATTCGAAAAAGTCACCGGAAAATATCCGAGAAGTGTTAAAATAAAAGCGGCCGCGGCTGTAAAAGCATTAGACAGAACATAAGTCTTTAATATACTGAAGTTTATTATATAATTATAAATATCATTTTAAAAATAGAGTCAAAAGCAAATGGCTACATTGGCTGAAGCAAAATGATGAAACTGTAAAATAACACATCTTGTGTGTTTTATGCTAGAACAAAAATCAAGAGAAGCATGTATTCACCGCTAAATTAAATTTATTGAAAGGATCAAATGTTTTGACTCCCATGCTAGCCTTTGTAAAGATATAATCAAATTAAAACTAAGTGGTACATTCTGTATACACTGCAAGAGATGCTACAAAATACTGCCAACTGCAATGACCCAACCTAATGAAATCAAAACCTCTGTCACAGAGAGAAAAGATGAAGATTTATTAGGCTAACGTACAATAGCTAGTATGTACAGTGGCGGCCGAGCTAAATCTTATTCGGCCGCCACCGCAATGCGTGGGAAGGCGCGGCTTGTTTGTTTTTTCACCGCTGCGTGCCGCGCGTCACTGATGCACGGTCACGCGGTACAGGGTGCGTGCGCATGTGGCGCGCGTGCCCAGGGCTCCCCGAAGGTGGTGGCGGGGTAAGGGGGGATGTGGGAAGGCAGAGGGGGACCCGGGGGACCCTGGGGACCCGGAGAAGCCGAGATAGAGGTCGAGAGGGGAGAGGAACGACCGGGGAAGATCCGGCTGACACGTGGCCAAGTTCGGCGCCAGCCCGAAAACAGCCGCGGGACAAGACGGGCAAATGCAGCAATAAAGCTGGTCGCAGCAGTATGTCTTTATTTATATAGCGCCATTAATATAAATAGCGCCTAACAGTAGTAATACACGTGACAATCATAAATCTATATATATATATAAAACTGAAATCTTGTTTGTCTATGGGTCTGCCACGCCGCTCATTCTCATTGGCCTGCGGGGTGGGGTGACATCACGGCCAGGGCTACACAGGCCGTGAGACTCACACCACCCTCACACTGCATGCGCCTCTTAGACAGGAGACAGTGGCGACACTCACGCCTCCAACCACCTCACACCCTCCACCCCTTCTCCTCACCCAGCGGGACCACTGGGACAGAGGTGACGGATCACCCCACGGGACCGCCGGGACCACAGCCTCACACCCTCCACCGCCGCCAAGCGCGCCTCTCACCAGCGGCCTACCCACAGGCCCTTCTCGCCGTGGACCAAGGTAAGCTAAGTCACTCACTGCACTCTGCTGCCGAGGAAAATTTTCGGAGTGCCGGGGGCAGGGGGGGGAACGAGGGGGGGACCGATGTGAGCGCCCCGCCGCACACCCTCGAGCACAGACTCACACCCTCCACCTCTTCTCCTCACCCCGCAAGACCGCCGGGACAGAGGTGAGGGTTCACCCCACGGGACCGCCAGGACCACAGCCTCAAATCCTCCACCCACCCGCCCACTTGGCTCTTAACGCTAAGCTAAGTCCCTCACCACTTTCTAGAGCGCCGGGGGGGGGGGAAATGACTGCCGGGGACAGAGGTGATGGGGGGACCAACGTGAGCGTGCCGCCTCACACCCTCCAGCACAGATTCACACCCTCCACCCACCCGCCTCTTCTCCTCACCCTGGCGGACCGCCGGGACAGAGATCAGGGCTCACCCACCCACCCAGTCACTGCCTCTCACCCACCCAGTCACTGACTCTCACCCATCCACACACTGCCTCCCACCCAGTCACTGACTCCCAGTCACTGCCTCCCTAAGTCACTGCCACCCTCCCACCCACTGCCAACCCAGTCACTGCCAAGTCACTGCCTCCCTCCCTGAGTCACTGACTCCCTCCCTCCCACCCAGTCACTGCCTCCCTCCTGAACCCAGTCACTGCCTCCCTCCCACCCAGTCTCTTCCTAAAGTCACTTCCTCCCTCCCTAAAGTCACTGCCTCCCTCCCTCCTACCCACCTAGTCACTGCCTCCCACCCAGTCACTGCCTATCACTGTCTCCCTCCCACTCACACACCCAGTCACTCCCTCCCTCCTCACCCACCCAGTCACTGCCAAGTCACTGCTGAAGCCAGTCACAAAACTCACTACATGCCTCCATCCCACCCACTCACTAACAATACAGGACAAGTGTTCAACTCAATTGTAAATGAAAAGTGATTACAAACTACCACCAAATGCCCATGTGAGTGACATAAATGATTAGATACTGATACACTTAGTTACCGATCAGTAGATACGGGAGCGTCTGCTGCTGTAAAAAGGGTAGCCCAGAACCCTCGGTAACTAGAAACAACAAAACACAGCGCACAATGCTCATCGTGAAAAATGTAATAAACAGTGTTTATAGAATAAAAGGTTCAAGATTCTGCGTACATCAGATCAATAATAACAGGCAGAGAATGCTACAGTGTATCTGTTACCGCTCATGGACACTGGATTAGGACCACACAGGAATGAAGTCGACGGGTGTCTTGATCCACATCATAGGTCTGTGGCCAGATAGAATATACAGCCACCGACTAACTGGAGAAAATGCCCAGAGTCCAAATGGAAATGTCCAAGACTCAGTAGAGCAAGGAGTAGCAACAGCAGCAATCTCAACCTCGTAGGACGCCGTTTGACGTCTGACTCGCGGCGCCACAATGCGTGTCGTCGGATGATGATGACGTCACCGTACCAGGGTCAATGAGAGAGAAGTGTTCAAATTGATGTATAATCACAGGATACTAACATGGACCACAATGAAATATAGTTAGGTTAATGAGTGGTATATTCCAACGCGTTTCATAGCACTAAATAGCTACTTCTTCAGGGAATATCTCCCCATGCTAGACTATATGAGGTTAACGCTATGCAAGATATACATAGAGCGAGATATAAATGGCTAAATGACTAGTAAGCTAAAAATAGTTTCCATAAATGTCAAAGGATTGAATTCTCCAGGGAAAATAAGATTAATGTTTAGAGATTTCAAGAAGAGCCAAGGGTGCATCTGAATTATACTGTACAAGAAACTCCCATAAATAGAGAAGACATGACAAGACTTAGAGATAAAACGTTTCCACAAATATATCATTCACCAGACCAGAAAAAAAAAACCAGGAGTAGCGATTCTATTCAGAACCATGGTACCCTTCTCAGCAGAAAAGATAAAAAGAGACAAGGCAGGAAGGATGATTATTATCTCAGGCAAACTAGGAACAACTGATTTAACCATAGCAAATGTATATGCACCAAATGAGGACCAAGAATCTTTTATAGATAATGTCTTCCAAACTATTATGCAACATAAGAAAGGGCGACTAATAATTGGGGGAGATATAAACACTATCATGTATGACACAAAAGACAAGGCAAAACCCACTAATAAGGACCATAACACAAGACAAAAAAAAAAACCTGACCCTCTGAAAAAACTCCTGGATGATATAATATATATATTAAGTATCATCACCAAGCTGTAATATATATCTACATATATATTATATATATATATTTTTTTTTATTTATTTATAAAATATTTTACCAGGAAGTAATACATTGAGAGTTACCTCTCGTTTTCAAGTACAGTATGTCCTGGCCACAGAGTAAAACAAATAATACATGGTTACAAATACAGTTACATAAATGAACAAGGTATACATTATATACAAGACATTGCAAGCACAGTTAAAGAAAATATATATTATGAGCGTATGAAACAGTTACAGACCAGATTAAAGTGTGAGACAGCCTTAGATTTGAAAGAGCTTAAGCTGGTGGTGGATATGAGAGTCTCTGGTAGGTTGTTCCAGTTTTGGGGTGTACGGAAGGAGAAGGAGGAACGTCCGGATACTTTGTGGAGTCTTGGGACCATGAATAGTCTTTTGGAGTCTGATCTCAGGTGATAGGTGCTGCATGTGGTAGGGGTGAGGAGCTTGTTCAGGTAGCTGGGTAGCTTGCCCAGAAAGTATTTGAGGGTGAGACAGGAAAGGTGAACTTTGCGCCTAGACTCTAGTGATGACCAATCTAGTTCTTTGAGCATTTCGCAGTGATGTGTGTTGTAGTTGCATTGGAGAACAAAACGACAAATTGAATTGTAGAGGGTGTCAAGTTTGCTAAGGTGGGTTTGAGGAGCCGAGCCATATACTATGTCTCCATAGTCAATAATTGGCATTAGCATCTGCTGTGCAATACGCTTTCTGACCAGGAGACTTAGGGAGGATTTGTTCCTGTAAAGTACCCCTAGTTTGGCATAGGTCTTGGTTGTGAGGGTATCAATGTGCATCCCGAATGTTAAGTGGGAGTCAAACCATAAGCCCAGGTATTTAAAACTAGTGACAGGTGTTAGGGTGGTGTTAGCGTTGGTTCTAATCAGGAGCTCAGTCACTGGAAGCTTTACAAATTTAGTCTTGGTCCCAAATACCAGTGTTACAGTCTTGTCAGTGTTTAAAAACAGTTTGTTTTGGGAAATCCAGTTTTCGAGTCTCAAAAAGTCAGACTGAAGTATGTGTTGAAGGTCAGAGAGGCTATGGCTGTGTGCATACAGGATTGTGTCATCTGCATACATGTGTATTGAGGCTTCCTTACAAGCTGTGGGAAGATCATTAATGAACACTGAGAAGAGTAGGGGCCCCAGAACAGAGCCTTGCGGGACACCACAGGTGATATCCAGGGGGTTGGAGTTAGAGCCTGAGATGGACACATGTTGGGATCTTCCTGATAGGTAGGACTGAACCCAGTTTAAAGCATGTTTCCCTATTCCAGAGCTCTGGAGTTTGTCAAGCAGGATAGCATGATCAACTGTGTCAAAAGCCTTTGCAAAATCTAGGAATACTGCACCAGTGAGTTGTCCCCGTTCCATTCCACACTGGATTTCATTGCAAACTTTTAGCAGGGTAGTTACGGTGGAGTGTTTGTGACGAAACCCAGACTGGAATTGGCTGGGGAAATTTGTCTTGGTGTAGAAATCGCTTAATTGGGAGTGGACACATTTTTCCATAACTTTGGATAGAATTGGGAGAAGTGAGAATGGCCTGTAGTTTGAGACAGTGTTTTTGTCCCCACTTTTGAAGATTGGGACAACTCTGGCAGTTTTCCAGGTCTTAGGGATATGGCCTGCAGACAGGATAGAGTTGACTATGGACGCAATTGGTTTGGCAATGACTGGGGCACCAAGTCGTAGGAACCTAGATTGTAGTAAGTCGGGTCCACATTGGCTGCTTAGTTTTAGTTTGAGGAGCGCTTGTATAATCTCCTCTTCAGATACTGGGTCAAATTGAAAATTGTGGGCAGTGTTGGGAGGGGGTGGGACTATAGGGGTACTCCCAGGATGAGATTCAGATTTGGGGTTTGTGCTGCATTTCGCTAATAAGTTAGTGGCACACCCCACAAAGTAATCATTGAATGCATTTGCAATATCAGTGGGGTTTGTCAGAGTAATATCCCCCTTAGTGATATTACTTGGTTGTTGATGGTTAGGAGCCTGGAATATATTGTTGATAACCTTCCAGAAGTTAGCTGGGTTTGATGTATTTTGGTGGAGATTGTCAGAGTAATATTGTGCTTTTGCATACCTTGTTTGCCTTGTGCACACGTTCCGCAGGCATCTGTAGTGATTAAGATCCTTGGTAGTGCCAGTTACTTTGTAGCTTTTCCACAAGGCATCCCTGAACTGGTAGAGTGCTATAAGGTCAGGTGTAACCCATGGAAGGTGGGCCCCCCGTACCCTTATTTTGCGTAGTGGAGCAAGGGTATCGCAGAGTTTTAAGAACTCGGATTGGAAATAGTCGAGCGCAGAATCAGGGTCGGGAATTAAATCGATTCTGTGCCATGGGCAGTTGGTAAGGTCATCCAGAAACTGTTGTGGGTTAAAGTTTTTAAATGTTCTAGTGAGGAGAACTTTAGGGCTTGAATGGGGTGGTTTAATTTTCCTTACACAGTACACTATTGCATGGTCACTGAAAATATCAGGAAGGATGCCAGAGGATTGGATTCTGCTGGGGTTTGAGGAGAGAATCCAGTCTAGCAAGGAATGGTTATGCGACTTCAGGTTTATTCGTGTGGGTTGGGAAATGAGTTGCGATTGGTTAAGTGACTTGAGTTGTATCTGGATTTTGTGGTTTTTAGGGTCAAGCCAATTGAAGTTGAAATCCCCTAGAACTAGCAGCTCACTCTTCTCATTCAGAGAGGAAATGGAGGCAAGAAAATGGGTGATATCAGTCAAGGATTGTAGAGGGGCTTTAGGGGGGCGGTAGATGCCAGCAAGCAAGATGGGCTTAGAAAAGGGGAGGCAGATTTTGCCAACTAGAGTTTCAAAAGAGGGTGGACTTGGTGGGCAATGTAACAGTGTAAATTGTAAGGTGTCTGCAATAAAAAATAATACCCCTCCTCCTCTCTTTGACCTATCTTTCCTAAAAATGGTGTATCCCTGAATGGCGATATTTGCATCAGGGGTTTTAGAGGATAGCCATGTTTCTGTAAGAACGATGGCTTTGGGTTTATGCATAAGGCACCATGCCCTTAGTTCATCCAGTTTGAGCAGCAGGCTCCGGATGTTTATATGGGTGACAGATAGCCCTTTTTGGAATTTAAAGGTGGAATTCTCAGGGGCATGGGACAGAACTGAAATGGGAGGACCTGGGTTAGTTTCAACATCACCTGCTAGAGAGAGTAATAGTATGAGTAGAAATTTGGGTAGTTGTTTGCAAGTTGTAAATTTGTGGTGTTTTCCATTAGAGTGAGCAGTGGTTGGTGTGCTGGTTTTTAGAGTTCTCCACCAACATTCAGTAGATAGTGCAAGGCTTTTGAGTAGTCCAGGGTGTATGGTGATGTTGGGTGTGGGCCAGGATGGAGGAGTTTGTAGTGGATAGAGGGAGTAACATCTCCATGAGGCCAGGAGAAAGAAAAAAGTTAGAAGACATAGCAGGTTCATGATGCCAGAGGTAGGCAGTGCTGCAAGGAGCTATTGTGAGCAGAGTGAGTGTGTGCAGACTAAACAGCAGGAGTGGGCCTGTACCTTTTTAAGTGTTTTGCTGCATTGCAATGCTAGGGTCAATTCAGGGTTTCAGTGTTTTGTGCAGTCAGTTTTGGGAGAGGCTGCAGTGAAAGAAGTTGTAAAGGGGTGGGGGGTTAAACTATGCAGGCTAACAAGCATGGGATCATAGTGTGATCTGAATAGCTTACCGTTTGTTGTCTTGATATACAAAAAGGCAATGAAGCAGCGCCTAGTAAGGTATTAATATAAGTGAGGATGTGAAAAGAATATATAAAAAAATATATATATATATATATATAAATGTATTAGTAGATACTAAATGTACTAAATATAAAATAGTCAATACTAAATATACTAAATATATACAATAAATGATATATTAAAAGTGTAACTAACTAAGTGCCTGTGCAAATATTTCAAAAAAAGTGAATATAAATAAATATTATCAATAAATAAACAACCCATTAATAACCTATTAATATCATACACTGTGATGAACAGGAATATTAAACAAAAAGCAATAAAGAAGGTAAAAACCAGTCCTCAGGGCAATAGTCCAACAATATAGATAGATGCTGGTGCAAGGGGTCTCCGGCTGCTCCCCAGATGATTAACCACATCCGTAAGGAATCTGCAGAAAAGAGAGAGGAGAGAGCGCACGCCCCATAGTACAAAACCGTAAATTTATTGAGGGGAAGGGGGGAAGGGTGGGAAAAATGCACTCACAAGGGTACAAAGTTTAAAAGCATTTCGTGATCTTAATCACCAACATCCGGTATCTGCACTTGAATCAAGAATCTTTAGAAGGCCCTCAATCTCGAAGATGGAGGAACCACAATCTAACAAGATGTCCAGGGTAAGTGGATAGTTCACACTAGGGTAGAGTGGGGGGAGGGGAAGGGAAAGAGAACCCTCGCAACTGCTAAATATATATTGTCTGAGGTGCTGCTATCTGGGGTGAATAATGAACTGATAATGTGGGTAGAATAGAACCCCAATGGAGAGCACTCTGCAGATGCACAATATACAGGGGACAGGAATAGGGGTGTATGCAATGATGAGTGAAATGTGCACGTTAAAACACTTTATTAGAGTCTTGACTCAATGTTAAAAAACGGACACTAAATACCAAAATGAGTGAGACTCATATGAGCCAAAAAAGCGCAGCGAAAGAAAAATATATATACCAGGTCTCACGTGTGGAGTGTAAGCTAATATCCCTGATGATATGTGCGGGGTACAGCTAGGTGGTATCAGAACCCTATTGGAATCTGTGAGTGTAGTGTTCAAACACAGACACAGCCACTAGTGGCTATATATATATATACACGTTCCGGGTAGTGGTAAGTGTGATAATAGTCTTAGTCACACGATATACACAGGTAGGTACACCAGGTGGGTGTACATATAGAATACACGGTGGAGTATGGCAGGTAAGTATATCTGCTTCTGTGCTCACACAGGAGTAGACCATTCAAGTTAGGAGCTCAAGGTGGTCATGGATGTTAAATTATATATTGGTCACACAATATGTGCAGGTAATAACACCAGATATATATTTCTGCAGTTTGCACAAATGGGCACGTCAGGTTAGTGTTTAACCCTCTGTGTTCCTGATCAGCAGATCGCTGCTGTGTTGCCTGTGTAATGCTGCAAGTCTAAGTGCTGCAGCAATATTAAGAGCACTCACACATACTCTCTAACCACTACCATTTTGCAGATGTCATAGGGGGTGTATCTGCAACAAAAAGGAGGTCGTTCATCCAATGGGTGGAAAAAATAAAAATTGTAGTACACAAGTAGTGTCTACATACACTCAGAGCCATAAAAACGTGAGAAGCTAGTCACATAAAAACGGACAGAGATCGTGGTAATTCTCAGTGGCTGTGCATACATAGGCTAATCCTCCGTTGCTCAATTACACACAGTCTTTGCTCGTGTAGATTAGTTTGAGATATAGTATTTCATGCTAACTCTCTGTATGGGAGTTAGTTTAGGTACAGGACACGCTCCGATCACGAGCGTTAGTCCCGCCCCCTTGACGTAATGACGTCACTGCCGACGTACGTTTCGCTTAGGCAAAAGCTTTCTCAAGGCCTTGAGAAAGCTTTTGCCTAAGCGAAACGTACAATTTTTATTTTTTCCACCCATTGTGGTATATATATACTGTATATATATATACAGATATGGAGATTAGCACTCACGGTTTTGTTGCAGGAGGCAGATGCTTGTCCCATAGAGAGTATGTAGACATATGGAGACCAGGGGATCCTGATAGCCAAAAACAAACAGCACACTGCAGGTATGGTATCAAAAAAGTGTATTCAGTAACACAAGGCCGCCAACGTTTCGGTCCTCCCAACGAGACCTTCCTCAGGGCAGTATATATATACACACGATGAACCAATATACAAATAAATGTAGAAGGGTTATCAAAAGCATACTGTCCTACAACCAAACACTTCTCATTACAGACACTACATTAAAATCAATTTCCTTTAATAATCCTAACTGATCTCACAATCTATATCATCACAAACCAATGAAAAACCTCACATTCCAATATATATGATGCATAAAATCTATGCACCATATACATTCTGCAAATGAATCAGCCAAGTAAACAAAAATCAATTAGCAATCATTATTTACATCCCTAAACAATTCACACTCCATCACGAACAATGAAACAATTAACTAATTCACGCCTGGAGCAGAACAATTTAGCCTGTGAAAAAAATATAAGTACCAACCAAAATACAACCTTTAAAACCAAGGCCTGACCTCCCTCAAACACACAATACAATACCAAGGAATACATCTATCTAATTTTAAAATACTTTAAATTCACAATAATGCATAGCAGCATAGACAAATTAATTTAAAACACATCAAATCAAGCTTTTAAAAACAACATCATTTCTTACCCTGTATGTATATATCTCTCTAGACATATATACATACATGCATACAGTGGCAAGAAATGATATACCACAAAAAAAAAAATACACATGTTAAAAAAGCTTTTAAAAAAATTAACAAGTTAAGTAAAATACATTTCTTTAATTCACTTACCCAAGGCTATCGCTGACCTCCCTCAAACACACAATACAATACCAAGGAATTCATCTATCTAATTTTAAAATACTTTAAACACACAATAAAGCATAGCAGCATAGACAAATTAATTTAAAACACATCAAATCAAGCTTTTAAAACAACATCACTTCTTATCCTGTATGTATATATCTCTCTAGACATATATACATACATACATACAGTGGCAAGAAATGATATACCACAAAAAAAAAATACACATGTTAAAAAACCTTTTGAAAAAATTAACAAGTTAAATAAAATACATTTCTTTAGTTCACTTACCATTACTTGCCCCCACCGACTCCCGTTGCGCAGCTTACTCACGAACCAATCCACGATCAGGAACCCATAAAATAAAAAACCATAAAATAATAAACATTAAACTAAAAATCCAAATCAATCCACGGGTCTTCTACTTGTAATCCATCTTCATCTGTATTCTTCTTTCTTCTATCTCCTTCCAGCGGGGCGGGGCGGGGTCTTCTCCCCGTCTGCAGCCACGCCCTGGTATTCTTTCTTGCCGGAGGTCCTTCCTCCGCGGCGTCTGGCTTCAAAATGAGACGACATAGGCTTTTAAAGGCCTATGACGTCACATTTTTTGTCATGGTTCCCACGGTCCTGATTGGGCCATGAAAACCATGTGATTTGGCCGACAAAAAAAATGATGACGTCACTTAAAGGGAATGAAAGCCCAGCCAATCAGAATGGCGTTGCTTCAATTGCCTTTAAGATGACGTCATGAAAAGGCACATGGCCGCCCTCACATGGTAAGGTAACCAATCAGAGCGTGGGAACTTTATCCCTACTCTGATTGGCTCTAGTACCATGTGACAGAGGCTTGGGGGGAAATAGGATGTGACGTCATTGAAAGCTTGTCACATGGTACTAGAGCCATTCAGAGTAGGGTTTTAGGTCCGGGGACCCCCTGCTCCCCGAGATACAGACCCCTTTATGAGGTGCCGGTATCCTCTGCATATTAAACCGACCATGTGACCGCGGCATGTAACAAAGCAAGAGGGATACGAGCACCCCATAAAGGGGCTGTATCTCGGGAAGCAGGGGGTCCCCAGACCTAAAACCAAAGCGGTTCAGTCCGGACGAGACCCCCGCACATCTACACTATGAATAAAAATGTATTTAAATTTATTTATTATATCATGTATTTATTTATATTAGATTAATTTATTAATTGTGCTGCTGCGGTGTGTGATTTTTTTATTTGTGGGTAGCGGGGTGGGTGAAGGGGATATTAGCCAACAGTGGTTGTTTAGGGCTTGCGGGGGGTGGGGGGTAGCTTGACACACCCCTTCACGGCCGTAGCGGTAAGAAAAATGGCCGGCCTCACATGGTATGGTAGCCAATCAGAGCGTGGGAACTCCATCCCTACTCTGATTGGTGTAGTACCTGTGACAATGAAGTCACATCCTTTCTCCCCCAAGCCTCTGTCACATGGTATACTAGAGCCAATCAAGTAGTAGGAGAGTAGGGTGGAGTTCCCACGCTTGATGGCACCATACCTGTGAGGCCGGCCATGTTTCTTTTAATGACGTCATCTTAAAGGCAATTGAAGCAAAGCCATTCTGATTGGCTGTGCTTTCATTGCCTTTAAGTGACGTCATCATTTTTATTTTTTATCGGCCCAAATACATGGTTTCACGGCCAATCAGGGCCGTGGGAACATATGACCAAATGGACGTCATAGGCCTTTAAAAGCCTATGTCGTCTCATTTTGAAGCCAGACGCCGCAGAGGAAGGACCTCCGGGCAAGAAAGAAGACCAGGGCGTGGCCGCAGACGGGGAGAAGGCCCCGCCCTGCTGGAAGGAGATAGAAGAAAGAAGAATACAGATGAAGATGGATTACAAGTAGAAGACCAGTGGATTGATTTGGATTTTTAGTTTAATGTTTATTATTTTATGTTTTTTTATTTTATGGGTTCCTGATCGTGGATTGGTTCGTGAGTAAGCTACGCAACGGGAGTCGGTGGGGCCAAGTAATGGTAAGTGAACTAAAGAAATGTATTTTATTTAACTTGTTAATTTTTTCAAAAGCTTTTTAAACATGTGTATTATTTTTTTTTGTGGTATATCATTTCTTGCCACTGTATGTATGTATGTATATATGTCTAGAGAGATATATACATACAGGGTAAGAAGTGATGTTGTTTTAAAAGCTTGATTTTATGTGTTTTAAATTAATTTGTCTATGCTGCTATGCTTTATTGTGTGTTTAAAGTATTTTAAAATTAGATAGATGAATTTCTTGGTATTGTATTGTGTGTTTGAGGGAGGTCAGCGATAGCCTTGGGTAAGTGAACTAAAGAAATGTATTTTACTTAAATTGTTAATTTTTTTAAAAGCTTTTTTAACATGTGTATTTTTTTTTTTTGTGGTATATCATTTCTTGCCACTGTATGTATGTATGTATATATGTCTAGAGAGATGTATACATACAGGGTAAGAAATGATGTTGTTTTAAAAGCTTGATTTGATGTGTTTTAAATTAATTTGTCTATGCTGCTATGCATTATTGTGAGTTTAAAGTATTTTAAAATTAGATAGATGTATTCCTTGGTATTGTATTGTGTGTTTGAGGGAGGTTAGGGCTAGCCTTGGTTTTAAAGGTTGTATTTTGGTTGGTACTTATATTTTTCTCACAGGCTAAATTGTTCTGCTCCAGGCGTGAATTAGTTAATTGTTTCATTGTTCGTGATGGAGTGTGAATTGTTTAGGGATGTAAATAATGATTGCTAATTGATTTTTGTTTACTTGGCTGATTCATTTGCAGAATGTATATGGTGTGCACCCTCAACCCCCCCGCAAGTCCTAAACTCACACCAAGGGCCATATACCCCCCTCACCCACCCCCGCTACCCACAATAAAGCGGGCACGGTGAGTTAACCCCTTCATTGCCTTAGCGGCTATACGCTGTGGTAATGAAGCAGCATTTCTGCATTTTTAATAATAATGTGCAGTAGCAGGGGGTACCCTGAGCATTAATTTCTGGCTCAGGGAACCCCCTGCTCAATGTACATTATTATTAAAATACAGAAATGCTGCTTCGTTACCATAGCACATAGCCGCTAAGGTAAGGAACGAGTGTTTATTTATATATGTTTTTTATTCATACTGTACATGTGCAGATGGTCTCCAGAGCTGAACAGCATTGGTTTCAGGTCCGGGGACCCCCTGCTCCCCGAGATACAGGCCCCTTTAGGGGGTGCCGGTATCCCTCTGCTTGGTTTACAGGCCGCGGTCACGTGATCGGGACCTTTAAACCAAGCAGAGGGATACCGGCACCTCATAAAGGGGGCTGTATCTCGGGGAGCAGGGGGTCCCCCGACCTGAAACCAACATGGTTCAGCTCCGGAGACCCCCTGTACATGTACACTATGAATACAAATGTACAGTTCTGTATGTTAGGGGTTATAGGGATTGTTGTTATACAGTATATATATATATACTGCATTACAATTCATGAACTTATGCCATCTGGCGGACACGCGAAGCATTGCAGCCTAGTAAATCCTGAACCATTATTAATTAACACATCAACCGCGCGTCAGCCGAGCATGCGCCTGGCTGGGAAGGCAAAAGGAGCCCGGCATGCTCCGGGTGAAAAGTGTCACATTCCAGGAACATGCCAGGTACATGCCAGTTATAAGTAAGAATAAAAGCTGCCGCAGCAGTAGATCCCCTTTATTACCCAAATCATTACGAAATCAGAAAGATAAAGAATATCCTAAATAAATACTGGAATATCCTGTTACAAAATCCTCTTTTAAAAGATTTTCTCCCCAAAACACCCCAATTAGTATTTTCTAAAGCACCCAATCTAAAGGACAATCTGGCACCCATTGCTTTAAAAGCCAAGAATACTAACACTTAAGTTTTAGAGAAGAAACCAATGTGGCTTGAAATTAACCCCAAAGGTTTATTCACATGCCTACATTGTAAGGCTTGTGAATACGGTACCAATAGAGCCAACATTTTAAAATCCAATCAGACTGGGGAAATAGTTTGTATATGTTTACATGTCATGTATTTACTATATATATATATATATATAGAGCCCATCTTCCCCCCCCCCCCCCCAATCGCAGATCAAGTCCCCTAAGGTGTTCTGGGGTCTGGCTAGATGTCTCTGTGTGGTGCATACCTGCTGGCAACAGGAGGGCCTGAGTCTCCCGCGATGAAATGGGGGAAACAGGAACAGGTTACTGGGGTGGATGCCTTCGTTCTGGTTCAATGGTGCAGCATCTCCATCAATAGTAAGCCCCAGGAATGCAGGGTGGAATCCTTACCACAGTGATTCGCCACAGGGATGAGAGATTCCAGTCTCACACACGGATTATCTTTTACAAGCAGCAGTGTCTTTATTCTCTTGGGCAGAAGCAGCAGCCGACAGGTACATTTGAAGCACAGTCCACTAACTGTTCTCCATCTGGATGTTCCCTGCCACCACTCTGGACCACAGGCATCCAGAGTGGGGCTAGCTCTTCCCTCACACCCTACGCAGGGTGAGAGGTATTTGGTTCCACCTCACTGACTACAGCTATATCAGCTCTACTCATGAGCTGATCACTGCTCTCCGCACTAACTCACTATAACTACTGTCAGACTGACAGAACACACTAAATAGGAAATGCACTGCTCTTTCATGATCTCAGCAGGCACCGCCCCTGTGTCTCTTGCTTTGACACAGGGTCAGATGACCTACCTCCACCATTCAGGGCAAGTGCTTGAAGTGGGAGAAACCCATGATAACTCCTGGCAACCTGCCCTTACCAGTGATTATACCAGGAGGAGGATAGAACTATAGCCCCATTTCTTACCAGGGCTACATATATATATATATATATATATATATATATATATATATATATATAATATTATACTCGCACTGCCCTCCTGGCCGCTATCCTTCTTTCTTGTGGGCCCTCACAGTATAAGTCCTGTTAGGTACAGTCTCTGTGAGGGATAAGCTCTTTCAATAGGCCTAGCTTGCTATTGCCTTGGGGGGATACTGGCTGGGTCACACGAACTAAATGTGATGCCTGTCAGTATCAGACCTGCTCCAGAAGTATGGAAGCTGTGAACCTGACTATGTCATTAATAAAACCCAGTTGGACTATATCATGTGGCTGTTTTCTGGGACATTATATGAGTGCCAGTGTGGACCATCCTGGGTACACCAGGATCCTCACTGGATGGAGGCACTGCAGCATTGAAGAATAGTTCTGAGAACCTGTCCTGATGTCTCCCCATACCACCACGGAGTATCGCAAGACCTCCTGTTTACCACATCACAGGCATGCACTGCACCAACAACACAAGGTAACAGCAAGATCTCACTCAGGATAGGGGAAAAGGTGCTAAAGATGGATGCGCTCCTGAGATCTGCATCAGGACAAGTTTTTACAGTAGGACATATGTGCTTTAG
>WSYH01008689.1:0-28246 GCA_036426205.1 Ascaphus truei | reverse complement strand
ATGTATGTGTTTTTATACGTATGTTGTGTGTATGTGCATGTAGTGTTTTGTATACTGTATGTATGTTGTGTAATACTGTATGTATGTGTGTTTGATACTGTTATGTGTATGTGTGTTGTACTGTATGTATGTGTGTGTGTATGCTTGTAGTAAGTAGGTGTGTGTGTATAGTATGATGTGTGTGTGTGTATACTGTATGTATGTGTTGTGGTGTGTGTATACTGTTGTGATGTGTGTGTGTGTGTCTGGTCTGTTATGTGTGTGTGTTTCTCACACACACACACATGCATACACACATGTGCACACACACACATACAGTATACACACACACAGACACACACATACATAAAGTATACACACAGACAACATACATACAGTATACACACACACAGACATGCACATACACATGTGCACACACATGGGCAAAGCTCCCTCTCTCAGACACACACATACACACACACACACACACAGCCACCTCTGTCAGACACATACAGACACACACACACACAGGGGCAAAGCTCCCTCTCTCAGACACACACACACAGACACACACACAGAGGCAAAGCTCCCTCTGACACACACACACACAAGTAAGACAAAATAAATAATAACAGGATGGTACAATATAAAGATTCGAAGCGGAAGGTTCAGACCCTACAACAAGCAGGCCTGGCAGTGCCTGCCAACCGAAAAAAAGAAAAGGTATATACTTAGGAGACAACAAAAAGCCGGGTAATTAGTCGACGGTAGCAGCGAGGACGCGAAGAGAGACCCGCTGAACGGAAAAAAAAGACCAACCATGAAGGATATGGATGGAATTCTACATGATAAGGTGAAAGAAAAACCGAGCACGGGTATGGAGAGAAACAAATACAAAATCAGGACAAAATAACTGACATATAATGGAAAGCAGTTTTTTTGAAACCTTGAAATAACACACACAACAAAACTTCCCCACAAAATATTCCAAGCCATATATCCTTTTGCAGGCTTGCCTAACCTACTGACTGCTACCCGTCACCCAAGTATATCATTCTCTCCGCCCTCCCCCTAGTATATAATTCATTACTCCCCCATGCTGTAGTATCTTGATCGGAGATCACTGATCTCCTAGTCCAGCCTTGACATGTAATATCCCATTAGACACTGCTCAAGCTGTCAACTATTGATCTATCAGCTTTAGCGTGTTTTGATGTGCCCGGTTATCAGTCCCTAAGAATTACCACTTTTGCTGCCCCAAGCGACACCCAAACCGAGTGCTGGCAAAGCAAGTCGTTCCACACGTCTGTGGAAGGAGGGAGGGGGGTCGCTGGGGGGGTATTCAAACTTACTTATAACTCTTTTTTGTATTGTCGCGATTAGGGGGCTGTTTTGACACTAAAGTATCCCCTACTCCCCTCATACATTCCTTGTTACATATACTGGCACACAAAAATCCCTTTTGTCTACTAGAACCATTTTGTAGAAAGCGGAGTACACACCATAACTAACGTGTAGAGACTTTGTCGTATTCAACAACGTACTGGTGCCCCATAATGCTTGGTGATAGGCCAAAATCTGTTACAACATTGCATGGGCGTGTTAACTATTACAGTATGTATGTAGTATGTCGTATGTAGTAAGTAATGTATTAGGTATGTATGTTAGTGTAAGTAAGGCAGTCCTCGGTTTATCCAACGGAATCCGCTCTGGAATAGCGTTGGATGTGAAACCGTTTGGAAAGTGACCCCATGTTACTCAGTGGCGGTGAGCGTTGGATAACGCATTAAGGCGTCGTATAACGCATCTCATGCGTGCTGATAACGGCCCTTAGGTTGCATGTAACGCGTTGGATATGCCATTCGTTGTGAAAGTGGGGAAACTTGATAACTAGGATTACCTGTATGTATATAGGTATGTAATGTATGTATGCAATGCAGGTTGTATGTGGTAAGGTATGTATGCATGCAGTAGGTTGTAAGTATGTAGGTATATTAAGTATGTTATGTATGTATGCTTGCAGGATGTAGTTGTAATGTATGTATGTAGATATATCTGTATGTATGCAGGTGGGTTATGTATGTAGGTAGTAAGTAAGTATGCATGTATGTAGGTATGTAATATCTCTTTTATCCAGCGATCCGCGCCGACGGTGTAGCAGCCAGCTTTAACAAGAGATAATGCAAGCCAGGCAAATTACTAATGTAAATTGTGCTGCAACTAATAAATCCTAAATATAAAGGAAAATCCCTGCCCCAGAGAAGCTAGACATCTAGTGGTCTTCAGAGCCAGGTTTTGTACCTGATAAAAGTAAATGTGCAATGAAGCAAAATGTCTAAAACCATCTCAAATCCTAATTGAAAAAGTACATATTTGTGGCTTTCAATCTGACCACCAACATACCACCTCTTGTCCGTGGATATTCCATGGGCCGTGTTCAGTTCTGTTCTATTCTAATTTGTGTTTTCTGAGTTACTGACACTATTATGGGAGATTAGTAAATAAAACATATGTCTACTGTAGATAGTGAAAGGTGAGGCTATATGGCTTGGATTTCCTTAGCACACTGTGTTGTGGTGTGAATTCCTTGTGAATTAATTCACTGTGCTAGCGTGTGAATAAAGCCTACCCAGTTAAACATATGATGTCAATATTTAAATAATGATGTCACATCCAAAAGCAATGAAGGAGTTACATAAGTACTCATTAACTTTTATGTTTCCCTCCTCCTCACCAGCACTCTCCCCTCGCCTTCCCCCCCCCTCCCCCCTCCCCCCAAACCGATTTTTAACTCATTTAACACAACATGTCCTCTGAGCCAATCCTGCTCTTTAAATAGAAATCGAATGTGTTTTAAAGCGTTTTGTAGGAAAATCGCGATTTTCTTCATCAGCTCTATCATCGGAGGTTAGCAATGTAACCTCCGCGTCCCCCCCTCCTTTGTAACCTTCCCGCACACTTAGTATTTGAAAAAAAAAAACCCAAAAAACCGATTTTATATATCCCGCTATGAAGCATCAGATTTAAAAAAAAAAAAAAATTTTTAATTAAAGCAAGCGCAAAAAAGAAGAGGAGAAAAACATGTGACTTACCACATAAATGGTAGACATCACATACGTGATGGCATAACCCCCGGGGTTCTCATCATTCCTCAAGAACCCCACGGGTCAGGTTTTCAGGATATCCTGTGCAGCAAAGCCCCGAGTGGCTGCAATCAATGCTCAGTCGAAGAGCAGCCATGCTTCATCAAGGTGGCTCAAATCAGTGATTGATCCAGCTGTGCCGAAGCAGGTAATAACCACTGAAAAATCTGACCTGTTGGGGGGGGTAGGTGGGAAGCCGGTGGGAGGTTTCATCAGGGAGTGGACGCACCACCGAAAACGTAAATTTTATTTAAATTCCTCCACCACCCATTAGATAAAGTAATAATACGTGCCATTAGCGAGTATAGATGCAAGCGTGTTTTCCTTCCCTGCCGGTGCGTCGGCTCCTCAACCTGTTTACCACAACCCAGCAGTGCGCTACAGCACACGGAATTAAGAAAACTTTCCTATTATTGTTTTACAATGTGAGAACATGAGAACAATTGCTCTGGAGAGATCTTGCACTGGCCAGCTTTCTGCAATTCTGGCGGAGACATTGTAGGATCCTGCGCTGTTCCTTCCTCGCCGACTCCTCATTATTGGGAAAACAAACTTCTTGCAAGCATGCAAAAACAGGAGGGGCGCCGGGCATTAACCGCTACACTGCCAGAGCATCCGTTTAGCCACTCTACAACCCGTTAAAGTTACTACACACGAAATTAACTAAAAGTAGCGATCAATTAGTCGGAATAAATCTTGGGTCATTGATTCATATTAAGAAAATGTTAATTGTATAATTACAGTGGTTTTTAACTTCTGGTTGGTTGGTATTGAAAAAAATATTTTTTTATGCTACGATTTCCAAGCAGGGGCTCGCCACATAATTGGAACCACTCTTGAATTTCAAGCTCTGGGGGACCCCCTGCGTATCTCCCGGATAACTGAGACGCACCAAAATAGAGAGGAGATGTCTGATAAAAGTTGCCGCGGAGCCAATAGGACGCTGCGATGGTCCTCACGTGGCCGACTAAGACCAATTGGCCCACTTAATGCCAGGGCCTTTAAACACCATATACAAACCCGGCATCACATTAGAAGTCAGTAACGCGGGGTACAGGGGGCCCTAGATCTGACACTTAACGTAGTTACCCTTCCTGAGACCACCCTGCTTCAACTACCTGGAGATATATAGACACATGCTTCATACCTCGGGGAGATATATAAACACTGCTTCATAAACCTCGGGAGCCAATTATACTAACCTGCTATCATGACCCTCGGGAGTATATAACATGCCTTCATAACCCAGGGAGATATATCTAATGATTTTTATTATTTTAATTATTTTTTAGATTCTTATGATTTTTGGAAAATAAGTTTTGGAAATCTTGTTAACTAACAAGGTAAATAAATGAGGATTTTTATACTTCCCCTAATCTGACAATTTTAGATTTCCCTTGCTTTTTAAGAGGCCCAGTCTCGTGTATCAGGGTCAAAAAAAACCCTTAAGTGCAAAGTGGCTTCCTGAAAAACATTACTCACCCCTCAAGTACATTTTTTTAACCAAAAGAATTTTTTCCTTTGTTTCTGGCTTGAGCTGAATTGAGCCTATCACTACTTTAACGTTTATCTTTTGACTAATGGGCACCTGAACGCCTTTAAGCCACTCTTTAAATCCATCGTTAACCGGCAAGAACTTTAACCCTTTCAATAACAGCAGGCTATTCAGGAAACCAGAGCGCACGGCCCCCTCCAGCAAGCACGGTCACGTGATCACCGAGAACGTAATAGAATAACCCCTAGACAGGGGGGAGCACTCCATCCTCAAAGGGGCCAACCCAACAGGTCAGGTTTCATTCAGAATCCCTGCTTCAGCACAGGTGGCTTAATCAGAGGCTCAGTATTGACCGAGTTGGCCAAACCGGCCCTAGGAGTTTACCTAGCGTATAAACAAAACCTAAAGTCAACTCCCCATCCTTCTTCGGATCAACACGGCAGGTATCAGAACCTGAATCTCAGAGCGATGTATGCGGGCAGGTTCACAGGCTTTAAAAGGGTTAAGCCGACGGCGTTTAACAAAAATATATATATATATTTGAAATAAGGTTTTTTACTTAAACAAACACTTATCTAGGAGACAGGGCCCTCGATGTGGATTATAAATACAGGTGTATTTTTCAGTAAGGTTCATGAAACAGCTTAGCGAATATTTTGGCTATAGGAGGTTGTTTCAAAATATAAGTCACATGACGCAACTTAAATAAGTCAAATAGTTTGCTCAGACTTGTCAATTTCAGTGCTCAAATATTTCCTGGTTTTGCTTATTTGCTTCGTAGTTTCGGAAATGATACCGCTTCTGGACGGCTTTAGGCTTCAGGCTGGGGGGTGTCCTCGATTACCATTATAGTCTAAATGCTCAAACTTAATCCAGATGATTTTGTACGTCTGAAATGTCAAATAACACACTATCGACTGACTCCCGTTTGCAAATGTTAAAAAAAAAAAAATGTATCCCGACGGTTATAATTATTAAAAAACAAGGAAATGGCAAACCCCGAACACAGCCCGATAAATTGGTGCTACCATTAGCAGGGCGGTGTTCAACCCTTTACGAGCACAGGTACTCTGGAGAATTTTTTTTCAATATCAACTTAAAGCAAACACTTCTCCCGTTCACAGGGCAACAACTTTCATCATTCACCGTCCTCACCCGCACAAACCCCCCCACTCACCCCCTTCGGCGGCCGTCGTTGCCACAAAAAATGAAAGTCAATTGTAGGGTCCATTGCTGTGGTCGCGCACGTGAGGTGGGGGAGCGCTATGCTTGCCCGAGACCAAATTTTTTGTATTTGTCGCAGCCTTTCCCTGGTCACGGTGGGTTTTCCAGAGTCCAACTGAGGGCGAACCGCTCACAAAATGCGGGTCCCGGGCACGACCCCCCTCACCCCTTCCCCTACGGCGCGACTAGCTGACAGGAAGCGTCCGACAACAAGAGCGCCTTTACGTCCCCGCGCTCGCGCCCAGCTCTGCTCGCTTCTACCCGGACGAGGCCTGAACACTCATCCTTATTTCTCAACATACTCGCCATTCACCTCCCCATTGTCACATAGTCACACTCACCCTTGTTCTCAAACCACCCCCACCCTCTCGTCACATGAGCACCTCGCCTTTCTCTATCCCCACTTCATCGTGCCGGTGGGGAGGCTGCGATCATCTCTTTCCTCCTCTCTCCTTGTGGCCATGCTGGGAGAGGAGAGCGAGTAGTGGCGGGTCACTACTTCTCCAGACAAGTGCGAAATGCCTCAGCTGCGCAGCCGGTACCCCGCCCCTGTTGCGAAAAGAGGGTCCCTGCCCCTCAGGCTACATGGCCCCCTGGTTAAGATATACTGCATTAGCAGCTCGCTGCGCATCCATACAAGCACAACGCAATAGTATTGAACGCAATAAATCCAGAGCTCCTGTGACTCACATGCAGATACTCAATCATAGTAAACTAGCCCCCAAATCCTCCACACAAATGTAACAACACAAAAAGAGGTATTCAAGTCATATAAAATGTCACCAAAAACGTTACAACCTTAATGTATCAGTATACAAAGCTGCCTACAGACAGTCCGCCCGAAGCGCATTTCGCCCGTATACATGGCTTCATCCCCTTATCGTACATTACCATGTGTAGTTTTTCTGGAATACTGTATGCTAATGTATCACTATGGTTGTGGGTTTTTCATGATCTCTGCACATCAAGTGGTAAGTGGCCTCATTTCTCTTGGTGTGTTTTGGCGCGAGCACAGCCAATATAACTGGCTCTCATACCCAGTTTTAAATAGTTAATTGGCCATTACACACTGTACATTTTCTTTTGTTGGTCCACTGTATTCAGTCTCCTATAATGCATTCAGTGTGGATATGATCAGTATGGATATGATCAGTATGGATTTATCTGATGGATTGATCAGTATGGATTTATCCGGTTGGATATGAATCTTATGGATATGATCAGTATGGATATGACCTCTCATCTTGATTATACCACATCCGCATGTACTCTTATGTAAGATATAAAAAAAGATCACTCAGCGAGCAGGAGCTTGTAGAATGTGGAAAATACTCATGTAAACGGATTGGCAATTTGGGTGGGATCTGTGAGATTAGTATGTGGCAAGATCTCTTCAGTACTTATCTTTGGACATTTTTTCATAGGGCTAGTTCTTAGGCAATGTCTAGATATAGGGGAAGATACTCGATCGCAGGGGCGCTCAAACTCGCAGACCGCAAGCCCCCTCCGCCGAACAGTCTGGTTTTCAGATAGTCCAGCTTCAGCACAGGTGGCTCAATCCAGGCTCTTAATTGAGGGCCAATCTGTGCTGAAGCCGGGACTGACTGATAACCTGCGCTGAAGCATGGACGGATTGGAGCCACCTTTTCTGAAGAAGCTGGGAACATCCTGAATCCTGACATGCTGGGGGGGTGGGGCTTGATTGACACTCTAGTTGAGCGCCCCATTCCTTTCGCTGTCTTATATAAAGAACAGATCTATTTCAATCCACGTATTGCAAAGGCTGCAGACTTCCGCGATGCCGAGCACTCTCCCCCTTAGCCCCCTGATTGCCAGTCCGGAAATTTTGGCCTCTGTATCTATACACAGCATGCGGCCTTCCTTGCCTGGACATCTCAGTGGCTTTGAAGGTCACAGGTTCCAAGCCCTGCCAACATTTATTTTTCTCCTCTGGAGTTTTATAAATCAAGGACCAATTACAGTAACTGCACAAAGAAACCGTATCAAAACCACAGTACCCTATTTTACGAGTGGAATGGCAAAGTATTGGTACCGGTTGATGTAATATTGGGGTAAAGGTATTTGATCCATATTTTTAGCTTAGAAAGCATGATGGGGAAGATACACATCCTAAAATAAATATAATTATTATTTTTAAGTAGTGCCAACGGGGTTCGTAATGAAAAGTGGCACACTTAGATCCACATTGATACCATAAATCAGTGGTACCCCAAACGCAGTGCCCCCGTGACCCTTGCGCCTGCCAGCCTTTTGTATGTGCCTGCCCGCCACTGCGGTGCCTGCCGCAGCTGATGCTTGCCGGTTCGCGCCAAAAGTTGGTGCTCTCTCGCCGTCGGAGTCACACCCGTTGAGCAGCCCTAGAGGTGCCTCCCAATTAAGGTTTGTGTGTTGTGGTTGTGTTGTAGGTGTGCGCGTATTTGTGTGTGTGTGTGCGTATTGTGTGTGTTTGTGTGGTGGTTGGCGTATTGTGTGTGGGTGTGTGGGTGTAATTGGGTTGGTGCCGCCCCCTCCCTCCACTCTCCTCCTGAAGTCGCACATGTGCCCGTGGGCCGACCCAAGGTCGGGAACCCCTGTCGTAAATGTATCGGGTGCATCTGCAAACGCAGTATTTCATTTTTGCTGTCGGTGTGTAAACCCAAACTAATTAAAAGAGAAAAAACGACCATGTATTACGCACTCTGTGGGAAGTCGGCTCAGAAACAAGTGATCATAGCTCACAGCTATAATTCTGTGCGGGCTTCATAGAAACCGCACTTCAGGGGTATTTTGCAGTGTAGTCACATGACCCAGAGTTTTTCAAGGTGATAGCAAACCAGGGCTGGTCCGACTCCAGTTCTCAGCGTCGCACCAGGTCAGGTTTTCACAGGAATCTAACTTCACAGCCAGCATGACTCAATCAGTACTTTAGCTGCAGCGGGGCATCCTGAAACCTTACCTGTTGGAGGGGGAGGCCTGAGGACTGGGGAGTTGAGCACCCCTGCATTAGGGCAGGGCTGGCCAACTTCATTCAGTCCTCAAGGTCCGCCAACAGGTTTCCGGTTTCAGGATTCCCTGCTCGTGAGGACTGGTGTCGAGCCATCGGGCATTCCCTAGAGGTTGGAAGACCAGGGGGTGTGGGGGGGGGGGTGGCAGTCCACCAGAGGTTGGAAGAATGTGGGGGGGGAGTGGTGAGGGGTGTTACTCCCAGAGGTTCGGAAGATGTGGGTGGGGAGGGGGGGTGAAGGGTGTCCCCAGAGGTTGTAAGAATGTGGGGTGGGTGGTGAAGGGGTTGTCCCCAGAGGGTTGGAAGATGGTGGGGGGGGGGAAAAAAGGGGTTGTCCCCGAAGGTTGGAGATGTGTGGGGGGGGGGAAGGGGTGTCCCCAGAGGTTGGAAGATGTGGGGGAGGTGGGTGAAGGGGTGTCCCCATAGGTTGGAAGAATGGGGTGGGGGGGGGGGTGAATGGGGTGTCCCCCAGAGGTTGGAAGAATGTGGGGGGGAGGGGTGGTCCCCAGAGGTTGAAGATGTGGGGGGAGTATGGAATGGGTTTCCCCAGAATGTTGGAAGATGTGGGGGGGGAAGTGTGTCCCAAGGTTGGAAGTATGTGGGGGGGAGGGGGTGAAAGTCCCCAGAGGTTGGAATATGTGGGGGGGGGTGAAGGGCTGTCCCCAAGTTGGAAGATGTGGGGGGGGGAAGGGGTGTCCCCAGAGGTTGAAGATGTGGGGGGGGGGGAAGGGTGGTCCGCCCAGAGGTTTGGAAGATGTGGGGGGAGGGGGGTGAAGGGTGTGTCCCCAGAGGTTTGAACGATTTGGGGGGGTGGGGGGGAAGGCGTGTCCCAAGGTTGGAGATTTGGGGGGAAGCATGTCCCCCAGAGGTTGAAGATGTGGGGGGGGGAAGGGGTGTCCCAGAAGGTTGGAAAGATGTTGTGGGGGAGGGGAGGTGAGGGGTGTCCCAGAGGTTGGAGATGTGGGGGGGGGGGGGGAAAAAAAAAGACGGGTGTCCCAGAGGTTGGACGATTGTGGGGGGGGGGGGAAAGGGTGTCCCCCCAGAGTTGGAGCAGGATGTGGGGGGGGGTTAAGGGGTGTCCCAGAGTTTTGAAGAATGTGGGGGGGGGGTGAAGTGGTTTCCCCAGAGGTTGGGAATGTTTGGGGGGGGGGGGGTGTCCCCAGAGGTTGGCAATGTGGGGGGACGGGGGGGGGATGGGCGTCCCCAAAGTGAAGGTGTTGGGGGGTGGGGGAATGGGTGTCCCTAGAGTGTTTGGGTTAACCATGGAGGCAGCTGTGGGGGAAACACCCCGTCCGATAAAAAATCTCATTTATCAAACATTGAGCCGCACGGACTGCCGCTCCCAGTTTTGGTTTTGCTCTAGAAGTGCAAACTTTTTATGGCTTCAAAAGCTGAATCCCGTGCCGATAATAACTCCCGTGTTGTCGAACTGAACTCCACCTCATCACATTCACATTAAGAATCTCTCCGCTTTGTGTGTATATCATTCACGTAGCGTCACGTTGGTGTGTTTCGACAACCCCGTGTAAACTGCGGGAGGCAGTCACTTTGGAGTGTGCACTTGCCTTCCGTGTATTACTTGGGGTTCTCATCACAGTTCCATTGTACAATGCCCATACCCAGAATCCTTGCTGCATTGGAAGGCAGTGTATGCTAAGAGATACGGGGAAGGCATGACCTGCAGACCTGTCTGACACACTGAGATTTGTTATTGCGGACGGTGAGAGTTTGTGTCACTATTTTTTACCCACCATAACTATCAAGGTGTGGTTAATCGCAGTTGCACACGCAAGCCACCGCCTTGGCTTCCTCTGTCATGCATAGAAATAATGCATGAAGCGGATTGGCTGCCTGTCCTCTGACTTTAAATAGAAGAGAACTGCTCCCCAATCTACCACTCGCTTATGTTTTCCAGAAAAATGTAAGCTGAAGTATGTGTCAGGTCAATGACCCTTAGCCTTAAGTGGAAGTGTATGCATAATCCTAACTATATACATGTCAGCGCTAAATACACTTCAAACTACAATAACTCCTTCTCTGTCTTAACAGGCCTGTGAGGCAATGTCATATACTAAAGCAGGGGCTCAACTCAAGTCCCTCGGCCCCCCCACCCCCAACATGACGGCCGGTTTTTTCAGGATATCCCAGGCGTCAGCACAGGTGGCTCAATCAGTCCTTCTTCACAGAACAGTGGCTCATCATGGCTCAGTCTTCGACTGCAACCACCTGTGCTGACGCTGGATATCATTAAAGCCTGACCTGTTTGGGAGGGTCTTCATAACTGGAGTTGAGCAACCATCTGGTATAAGGACTCTCAAAAGCAACGCATTGCGTCCACACTTGGGATTAAATAACTCATTTACAGTATATATATAATGTAGCCCTGGCTGTTTTGGGCTATCAGTCTGGCCCTCCTCCTGGCTGTAAATCCCTGGGCTAAGGCAGGTGCCAGGGTAAACATGGGTTTACCCTCCCACACATACTGCAGCTTCATTGCGTCACAGATAAGGTATTGTAACCAGGCCTGGTGTCCAATCAAGGTGCAAGGGGGCTTGTTCCTACTGAATCGGATAACTTAAGGTTTGACTTCCTCCATCTAGTCATCTGCCTCTACCGTGAGAGAGCTAGTCCTACCCTTTATCAGTGGGTGCATGGCTCTGATACTGGTGTGCACTCCTCCTTAGGGGAGCGTGGGAGACTGTTCCCCTTACTCTCCAGAGAGTAAAATGAAGAACTGGAATACTCCTGTGCCCGCTGGCTGGGAGTGTAGTCCAGGGACAATCCTGAAAGTGCAAGTCCTATAATCTGCTGATCTGTCCTGCTGTGCCTGTGCATAAATAATAAGTTAACTGATACCTCTACATATTAATATATATATTGGTGTTTATAAGGCAGGGTGTTGCATACACCACACAGACTGCAATGGAATCCCCAGGCTTGTGTTTCCAAAACACCAGCCACCCTATAAATGTTTACAGACGAACAACACAAACAACACAAAACCTGCGCCTCCTTCCTCCCCTTCCCCCCCAATTATAATTCCATTCAGAAAATGCACCCAATCACAAAATACATGCTTATCACGACCATCAGCAACTTATGAAAGAGACCTACACAGGGATTTGGCTAGAAAAGGTTGAATCAAAAGTTTTCCAACTTTTGCTGAATGCAATTCACATTGGAGATAGAAGGGCTTGCGGGCTCCTTAATTGCGATGGGCATGCAGAAGATTGGTGACAGAACGTTAAAACGTCATGTTCAGCCTTCATGCAAACCATAAATATACTCTTACTTCTGCTCTAATCAACTTTTCTTTCTTCTCCACTTCGTCTTTTTACTGTTGAAAACCTTTTTCAATTAATTAAAACTATGGCACTGCACAGTGCATATTTTATCAGCTTCTCAGTGTCTAGGAAAGACCAAGCAGTTTTCTTTTTTTTTTTCCAGGCAACCCAGAGCAAGTCCTTTGCAAGGGTCATATTTTTTATTCTCTTTTCTCTCTTGATTAATTATTCCGTCTGACAATAGCGGGTTTCTAATGCGATTATTCACCTGCCTTGATGATGACAACTTTTTTCTGTCTGATTCCAAGCAAACAGCTGCTTGCCATTAAATCGCCTTCAACCAGGAAGTGATGGATGAGCCCAAGAATGGATGGCAATACTAAATCATAGGTCTCTCAAGCTGTAAAACTAGGTGGGGGGGGGTGGGTGGGGGTTTCGGGGGGGTGCGGGTTGGGTTGTGGGGGGGGGGGGGTGGATGCTGGTGAGGGTTGGGGGGGGGTGGGGGGGGGGGTTGGGAAGCTAAGAATAAAAGCGAACCAAAAAAAATAACACCAAAACCAAAAACAAGGTTTCTTCCGCCTGACTATACGCAGCTCCCCTACCATTACACTGAAATGGACTTTGTACACGAATGACAACTTGTGATGTTCGGAAGGAAGGCCATGTTCCATTGGTACCAAGGTGAACTGTACTTGTAATACAACTGGCACTTCCAGTCCACTGTACACTCCTGGGTTTTCAGAATCAGGAGCAAGGTGGAGAACCTATTTGCTCTATCGGGCTCTGCGCAGAACTGGGGCTTATTCAATCAACAACGCTGGGGTGGGGGCTGTACAAACCGTCGCCCCCACTGCAAAACTGGGTTAAATTGGTGCCGAAAAGATGCACCTATTTTATCAAAGAAAAGGAATTCTATAAAAAAAATGGAGTGTTTTCATTTGATAAATCTTTGTGCAGTTTTTTCTCCGTGTGTTGCATCCAGGAGACCAGTAAATGATCCCCCTACAAAAAAAAGGACATTTGTGGTAGCATGCTCACCATCCTTCAAAATACTCCAAAAGTGCTATCCTTGTGCTACAGGCGCAAGCAAGGCACACTGAAAACCATTTCTTATTCATTTTCAGCAACATCCTTTCCTTATAATAAAACCTCACTACCATATTTGCAATAGCCTTGCATGTCAACACTCAAGTAAAACAGATTGAGTCAAATATGGAACTTGGAATATATATCTATATATATATATATAATATATATATATATATATATATATATATATATAATATATCCACACTACACACAATTTCTTTTAGGCAGTGAATCCCTGTAAATGTCGTTCTGGAAAACACTCAATTTTTAAGAGCTCTTACAATATGGCAATAGCAGCCCCTTATTTTTTACTATCCCTCCAAAAAGTAAAATCATGAACCGTTTTGTGTCTGGAGCTCTTGGCTTGGATAATTAATTCCAGCGGACCCTGGTAAAAGGAATGTACCGAAAACAAAATAGTAACATTATACTTTTTTAATCGGTACTGAGAAGCAGTTGGTATGTTCAAGGGCACATTGTGTAACTTCATACGTTCTTCTGCATTTACGGCAGTTTTAAGGAAATCTAAAACAAAATGCTTTTGGAGTTAAGCGATATATTATAGCTGGCTTTTCAGTCGTGTGTAAAGTGCCAGGAGAGGAATACCTTATAGCACATTGTTATGTCAAGTTATTTTTACGACAGAGTGGAGTCATGTAAGAAATGAAGTCATGTTTGTCTGTAGACATTATAGAAGCAATGTGTCTTTTTTTTTATAATATTGCACTTTGTAACAAAAACAAAAAAAACAGACCACACTATACAAGTGTGTTTGCATATGCTCTGGAATATTTTACTATCATCTTATAGTAATGGTGAAAGTGCAAGATATCCCAAAAACAAATTTCCCATGTTGCAGATGCCAAACCAGTATTTATAGCAGAATATCTTGAATAGTTCTCAGAACTGCTTCCAAGACAGTCCATGGATTTTGCCATGGCAAGGAATTTAATTTGTTGACATAAAATCTGAAATAAAACCAAAAGCAAGAAGCGCAGTAGAATGATTTATGGCTGGTTATGGATATAATTTTTCCAAATGACTTGATATTAGAAATCCAAGTAAATTTTCATCTATTGTTAAAATCAATCTCACTCAGGGGTACTGAAGTACCCAATTATAGGGCATTCATCAGAAATGTATTAAACAAAGGGTTATTTTTCTTGCCAATCTGGTACCTTTGTATTGCAAAAAAATAAGACTTGTGGACATGAATGAACACATTTAAAACACATACGTGATCTGTTGCAAGATCTACCAGCAAACAAGCATCATTTATAAAAGGAAATACGCATTCTATGCATATGGAATTTAGTACCACAATATTTTTTAATCGTTTTAAGACTCTTGCTATTCGTAAAAAGCATACTACATTTCAATTGGTGTCGTAAATGCTTTTTCAACACAAGTTTAAGATGAAAGGCGTTTCCCCTTTTCACATTTCCTAAAACCCGAAGGCGTATAGAATGTATTTAATATGCCTTTTTTAGAAATAATGGGTTGTTCACACGTATTAGGAGCAGTTATCCGGATGAATTTCCATGCACGTAATTACCGCCGTGCATTACCATACACACTCACCCAAACCATCATCCACACCTCAGAGCCATAGCAACGCCTTCTTCTACCTTGCAATACAGATAAGGTTGAACTGAAGACATAGTACGTTCCAATCCCAACTATAACTGTTGGAAAGCCTCAATAAACTGTACCTACAGTGTCATTTAAAGTAGAATTATATCAATGAACAGCCAACTACAGCCGGTACAGTGATCCTTTAATCTGGGTATAATTATACACGTTACTACACTACAAAACTATTGGTCTGGTCTCTTTTCTTTTAGCAATTGCACACGATTACTTTTCACACTTTAGCAGAGGTAAAGAATCGTATTGACGGTGGTATCTGTAACAAAACAATGAGAGAAACTAAAGCCCTCCTCATAACACGCGAACATCGAGGCCTCCTTCTGTCCAACTCTCAAGTTTACAAGCTCTACGCTCAAGTCTATAATTAATATTCAAATGATAATGGCAACATAACGCATGATATCATACTCAATCTCTCTTTCTTTTTTGTGTTTTTTTAAAGAACATCCATTTCAACTAATGCACTGTTTTAATCATGTGTAACCGTGAACTCCCATATTCATTTACACTACCCCAGCCAATGCTGGGTGCGTGCTTGAACTGATACCTGTGTCAAAAGTATTTTTTTTATTCCCACAAGCGATTCAACTGAAATAAAGGGGGGCGGGTGTGGGTGGGGAGTTGATGCACAGAGTCCAGAAATGAGGGAAGTAAACGATAATGAGAAAGGCAATATCAACTCTTTTAGTCCTTGGCAAATTGCCCTCCCCCCCCCTATAAACAGTACACTTTCCTGTTCCTCTGGAATCTCGCATTGCTGTCTTCTGACAACACTGTACTAAGGGGAAAGAGCATTGCAAGGAAGGCTGTGTTTCTTGTCCCTCCTTGCTGTTGCCAGGGCCCGTTCTGAGAATGACACATGTCCCCGTCAGGAAGACGGAAGGGTGGGTCAGTGAGTATGACTCTGCTGACAAGGAACTCGCCTGTTTGGCCTGCGCAGCTATACTCCGCCAGATCTACTCTCACACTCGGATAAATGACATTACACATGTTTCAAGAGCGTGGTTAGGGCGGCGCGTGGGCGGGCCTACGAAGAAGGCTCTTTTTTTTTTTATACATCTCTCGCTGCCTTCACACATTTAAAAGGGGAAACAAACATAAAAAAATGTCTCGTCGACATGAGCAAGGGGCCAAAGAGCATCGAGTCTAAAAGTCTAAATCCACCTATTAAAATTGATATTTTAAACCGTTCCCAGCACCTTCGCGGCAGAAGGGTGTACCACCTGGGGGAAGTTGGTGTGTTGTTGTTTATTATATGTCAGGCAGGCTCGACACAAAAGCGACGCTACAAATGAATGATTTGAAGGTCATCGTCCTGCTCCTCTACCTCTGAATGCTAAATTTTAAAAGGAACAAACAAAATAAAGTGTTCCAGACGACATGAACCTCCCTCCTCCTCCCCCTCTTTCATTAGCTCACCTGGAGGGCTGGCACGTCGGAACCTCATTACCCGAAAGCGGATTTATGAGCTGAACCCAATGGCAAAGAGAAAGGCATCTGTCATAATTGTAGGGAGCTGCACTAACGGCTTTGAAATCCTCATTAAGTAGTAGACAGTCTCCCCCCCCCACTATGTCTGATAAGCCCCAATCAAAAACATTACTCAAACTCGACAGAGACTTATGGAGAACATTAATTGCATAGCAACAGGGTTCCACAGTACGTAAAAAAAGTCAGTACTTCCTCCTTCACACCTGCCCAAGCCCCACAACCCAAAGCACACCCCCCCCCCAGCACCCCCCCCCCCCCCTACCACTCCCTGCAAAACAAACAAAATAATGTCCCGCATACTTCTGAGAGACTGATCAAGTACATGAAACAGGAGAGGAGAGAAAAAATGCATTCAGACAGTCTTGGCGGAAGCAACAGAAAGGAATAAGCTGTCAAAGTTAGAAGGATGTCAGCACTGGCCTCGATTACAAGGGCAGTACCAGTTCCCATGGCCACATTTTATCATTTTATCATCCTGCCATCAAAAACAGGCTCTGTGTCACAGATGGAGATGATATCTGCCATCTGCAGGCAGCATGGCCAAGTATGCAGGAGGGCCGCCTGCAGAGATCTGGCAATCACCGCAGCGGGCACTGACCTAGCACGGAAAACGAGCTTGGGCACCACGCCCTGGCCACAGATACCGAAGAAAAAGTGCCCCGTCCTGTCCGCAACATGGGTTATTGGGATGTGGTTGTTCAGCGAACAAAGTTCCATGCACAAATTATTCTCCCTCCTAATCACCGGGCGCGTGGAGATGTTTTTGGATATACGTAAATGACACACGGCGGTGTGTAATCTAGTAGCATAGGTATTAGCGCCGGACAGCTATCAAGGGGCAGTAGGTAAGAAAGGAAACAGAGTAGAGGATAAATATATAAGATACACACACATTAGTATAGAAACTACTAACACACAGCAGACAGATATATAGGGTATCGATGACCAAACAACCCACACTAGAATATTAAGTAGTACATAGTACCCGTGACAACCACACACAACACACACACACACAACACTCACACACACACACACACACACACACACACACCACACCACACACACACACACACACACACACACACAACCACACACACACACACCACGCACCACACCCATCCACCACACACACACACCTAGCACTGTGTGGTTTGGTCTGATACATACATCCATCATATTTTAAAATTATTTCGCTTCGTTCATATAACCGGAGTTCAAAATAGTTTTCATGTGTCATTACACATAGATCTAATAACACACAATGTCTTCCATATTACAAAGTTGTTTGGGACTCAACTTTGTGTGTTTACATGCATTTTCGTAAGCCAGGATTCTAACACCGTCTGCTGATACTTCTCATGAGCAGGAGAGAGTTAAACGTCACCGACTGCCACATGAACTCCAAAAACTACTAATAGTGCCACTCTGATTTTGAACTATAATACAGCTCAGCACGTCAGGTTTTCTTTTCTTCTGGCAGATACCAGGGTTTATAACGTTTACTGTATTCAGCATTGATCCTTGCTTTCTTTTTAACAATTCAGTTTCTTCCCATGTTTCCCCCCTACCTGCCTCCCCACTGTGTCAGAATTGGCCCTGTTTCCTATGCTAATCTCTGATTCTTTGCTTCTCTTTCCACTCGTACGAATTCCTCTTTTTTTTAACTGTTTACCTCTGACTCCCATGTTTCTTGATATCCTGACCTCCCCAACCACCCACCCTCCCCCTTAGGAAGAGTGGCTCAGGTTGTTCTACAACTTTACATCTGACAAACGCATCATCACCTGTACAAGTGAATCTTCCGTAAAGCATTTCAAAATGGCATTGAAGTTTACCACTGGCAACCTCTATATTGTGACTGTAACATGTTATTCTCTAGCAAACCTTGTGGAAGATCGCGTTACATCCTCTTATTTCTTATTAACTGTAAAGTATTATTTTGCCCGTGAACAAAAAACATGGGCACGATATTATTCGTCATCGGAATTAAGTCTCTGTAGTCAAATCAGCAGAAATCACATAAAATGCTACCCTCAAACAACAAGCGTTCATCTTGGCATTAAACCCATCTAATGATTATTTGGATACCTCCCAAGAGTGTTTACCACAACATGTTCCATATGTTTAGTGCACTCTTTGCCGCGGGTAACACTTTAGTGGATTACAGCAATTACATCTAGGATAATACAATAAAGATACACATCATTGTGATTTGTTATGACATTAGCAGTGAGGAAAAGAAACACAGCCAATCCCATAACATTACTTCTGTCTTACTTACCATGAACGCTGTTTAAAAAAAAAAAAAAATTTAACTCCAAAAGGTCATTCCTCTGCTGTGTATGCAGAATTCAGGTATGTAAAAGTGACGTATATTAGCCTTGTGTATATACCCAGACAGTTAATGCTGTCATGTCTGAAAAATTAATATGTGCTCGTCTCATTATAAGAAATGCAAAAATCCTATCAAAATAAATAGTTCTTAAATAATGACCAGATTTTATTAATGACCATAGTTAATGGTGAAAGGGTTATACATCTTTACTTATGCAAAATAATTCATACAGGTCATTAATATTCATTTATTTCAAATACCATTTAAATTGAATAGTGCATTAACTATGCCAACCGCTAATTGTATGCATATGGTAATCTAAAAACAATGCAGGTTAAAATATTGGATTATTGATTGACTGAGAAACTGAAATATTGGACGAAAATGGCACATTGCAGCTTTCAGTAACCTGTGTTTCCTGAACACAGATACAGTATATACGTTTAAAAGACACTATGAGTTTGGTAGCATACAGAATGGTGTTACTTTTGAGGTATGTAACTTATTTACATGCTACTGTTGACCTTGGTACCTTAATATGCCCCTCACAACTTGCCTACCATGTCAACAAAGGATATTCAAATGATATCACTAACGTTTATTTAAAAGCTTATGAAATGGAGCCTGTAGCACGAGTTCACATTGTTAATAAAAGCAGCAAGAGCACATTTCTGTTGCCCCGCTGGAAACGAAAATGAGTGATAATTTCAGGTGGAAAAGGGTGTTTTAGTTTTTCATTTAGTCACCCCCTACATCAACACAGAGTTCAACCTGTTTCCTCTCATTCCCAACAGCTGTTCAAGGTGAAAAAAAGCCAGAGTCGTAATTAATAAAATGTGTCCTGACAGTATGAATTAAATCTTATCTAATAAGCACAAACAAGGAAAGTGCATTATTCTTCACGACTCACACTTAAATATCAATGCAAATATGATTGAGGGTGATGAAAATGTTATTTTGACTACTTGCTCAGCATTTTAATGTTACATATTCCATAATTGTTTACAGAGCAACAGTGACTAATTAATAATTATGTATTAAAACGCTTTAAATGGGAACAGTTAAACATCATTAGGCAGCCATTTCCGACCGTGCTAGAAAATGTTCTTTTTAACGTAATAATAAAAAAGCATAGAGACTCTTCTAGAAATGCTAAAGAAATTGTAATAAAGATCCCCCTTCTGTAGTTTTTTTCCACATGTAAAAAAAAATGTCAACTTAATGTTCTATTTTGCATAATGGTGCCTCCGAATCTACTTCAGTTCATGAGGTATAATTAGAGTCCTTGAACTACACTGCATGTAATTTTTTTTTTTTTTTTTTGCTTCAAATGTTGAAATCAAAGGAAATGAAGAGGATATATGTTTCCATTCCTAATGCTTTAGGGGAATGTCATACAAAAAAAGCAACCCTTCCATTGTCTAGTTTCTTTTTTTGTTTTTGTTGTTTTTAAATTCATTTAATGACTCACCTCAAAAATGTTGAAAACTAGAATTAAATCTGTCTGGATAAAAGGGCTTACAGTATTTAAATGCATGTTCAGAACACTTTACAACCTACATAAAATGTCATCTTATCTTATTACAGGACTATTTTAGGCATGTGTCAAAGAATTAAATAATGAAGCCTGTCTATTCCTTCTATTACAGAACGTCATATTAGCTGTCTAGAGATACCTGCCCCTATCATGTTACTAAACACAATTCAGTATTCACCTTTCATTTAAACTTCACGCGGATCCGTACAGTGGGGGTGACGATAGATACAGGTTTCCTGGTGCTGTGCACCTGGGGTGGCCTTAGGTATTTTGTAGGTTATATATAAGTCGGAGGCATGATACATTGTAACCTTTCCAAAAGATCTAATGTAAAGAAATCCCATTCACCGTGGGATTATTCTTTAACAGCTGAGCTGGTGACGGAGTATAGTACCAAGGGTCATGGAAGACTGCAGACCGCTGGGCGGGTTACTTGTGTGATGTCAGTCATTACAGTGAAACGTGGCTCCTGTAGGAAAGGCCACTTACTGTGGTTAATGTAAAAGGTTACCGTAAGCTAATTATGGTGTTTCTTTTCCCGTAAAGTGAACGGTTTCAATACTCGCATGGCCTTTTAAATCAATACAGCCATGTCATAGTTACGAGTGGGTGTACATGCAACTCAAGATATATTATGCACTTTATCCAGAAAGTGATCTTTTCCAGTTTATACTAATCCTAAAACAGCACTAAGGAACCACTCTGAACCCTAACTCAGCCTGGCTGCACTGTATTTCCCATAACAACACTACAGTCACTATCCATTTCTATCATTGTCAGAACAATCTTTAGGAGAAAAGAAGAAAGGCAGACGTTGTGAGCCAATTAAGAAATAACTCTGCTGATACATACGTTATTGACTATTCTCACTCCTGCTCATGAAAGTGCTCAGGCAAAACAGACGAGCAAAATGAACACTCAACCGCACGCAATAACTGTAACGATGGAGAACGCTGACCCTAATTGACAGCTGTCAAGCTAATGGAACAATGGCAGCTGGTTCTGAATATCTGTTTTTAGCAGGATATCAGTGGAATCTTTCAGCCACGCTTACATTAGGTTTTTTCTGTTCGTATTGGTTCCTATTCTTTGCAGAAAAGCCCGGATAGCCAAAAGAATCATGTTGTCAGCTCTGTTACTAGGGAGCATCTCATCCAACAGAAGAAATATGTGCAGCGGGAACGCAAATGGAGTACCACAGGGTGACACGTGAGTACCTTTACTCAAAAGGTATTTTTGCTTTCTCTATACATCTGCAGACACGTTGAACGTCAAACATGCACACAAAATATCCATAAAGATATTAATCTATTCAACTCCCCAAACTACTAAATGTACAAAGTACAGCATTATTTGCCATATCTTGATTTTCCAGAGGACTTTAAAATGTATCTATTTTAAAGTTTTTTTTTCTTTTTTTCTTCTTCTTCAATCACTGTAATAAAGAGGTTCTGGCAATATAATGGAACAAAATAAAATGTATAGTGTGAAAAATAAAGAAGATTGGAAATACATATTGTGCAGCACGCACACAATTGCTGTTCACAATCCATCGCTTTATACTACAGGAAATATATATATATTTTCTGCATTAAAAAAAAAAAACACACACTTACAGTCTTTGTGGCCCAGGCTGGTTTCCATTAAAATGTGCTCTCTCTCCGTTTTCCAATATTGTAAGCGGAACGCTTCATTTTAGTGTTTATGTGGTGTAGGGTTCTAGCAGCTGTAATGGTCCCGAATTTAATTGGATTCTCTCGCACGGTTGCAAGATACTTTACAAGACCACGGCAGATAGAAGCTGTCGAAAACCACATAAGTTCTTTCTACAGACCTGTGTGTTCTGCAACGCCTTATATACACCAATATCAATATGCATTCTTAGCTAAGCACCTTATTTTGTTGTCTTGTTTCATAATGGAAATTTTGAAGTGGCATTCCCCGTGGCCATTTGCACGCCGATAAAAAAAGCATGGTGCCGTCTTACAGTATTATTATAAATGTGTCACTGATTTTGCTGTCCATACCTTTCCAGTAAACAGAAAATACTTCTACTTTAAAAGAATAATGGATGATGAGAAATAGGTTTATGCTTCTGCAGTGTAGTATTAACACTTGAGCTTGGCATAAAGAATTTGTCACCTGTTCTGTTATTCTACAAGTTTGTTCTGCCGAGAGTTCTTTTGTTGCTGGTCTTCTCCTCCAGACCATTAAAAGGGCCCTAATTCCTATGAAATGATTATCCAGGTACCAAAGCCCATTTGTCACCTGCAGCAGAAATTGATGTTAATGCACAACTAAAGGCAAACCAGGACTGTGTAATATCAACTTGATTACATCAACTAGCTGCAAAACCTAATTCTGCTCGATGACACTCGCGTGGAGCTGTCATCTCCAATCATGAAAGCTGTCAGGAATCCATCATCGGTTTACAGCTAATTAGGTGAACACTAATGAGCTGGCAACACACTTTTCTTTTTAACGGCTGGTGGACCTTTCAGTTTGGGGGGGGAAAAATGTCTCAAGGTTCTGGGAAGGATTTCCTAAGTAACCAATCAGTACAAAGCAATCAATTTGTCATCGCTCTGAGTACGACACAAAACTAACCATGAACCCTAAAACTTGCAGCTGTGAAGGCCAAAATAAGGGGAATTAGGAGTTACTTGAAAAATAATAAAACACACACATGCACTCACTCCTTTCCCATCAACAGTTATAATGGTTTTTTCACTCTACTTATAAGTAGCCATTCAGTCATTCGATGTCCCCATAATCCATTAGGCACAGGCATTCTGATAGAGTAAAGCAAAGCCAGTGGATGGAACAGACTGGAACACTCACTCCCTGCCAACTTTGATTGACCATAAGCTATTGATGAATGTGCCTTGTCAGAGAGAGACAATAAATCAATTATGAACCAAAGTCGTTTTTGCGTGTCATTTTGATAGAGCAAAACCATTCTCCCATCTCCTATTTACTGCAGTCAAGTTCTTTTTTTTCCCTATCTAATGAATGCTACTTAACTAACCTGCTATTTTTAACTGTAAAAATAAAATGGTTGCACATTCTGATCAGCCCTTCTGTTTTGTAATACTACAAAGCAACAGCAGCACAATGTCGACATAGAAAACTCATTTAAACAAATGCAGTAACAGAACACTGCCTAAATAAAACCAGTATATGATCAATCGTTCATCTGCAACGCCTCAAGAATGTGTGTTCAGCAAAGTAACAATCCTTTGAACAAGTCCAATGTAATAGTTTCCCTACAGGCAACTGTGAGAGACGCTGCTAAACCAAACTTGCTCTTTGAGCCTTTTATTTTCACTTGTCTGCAAAATATGGATCTTGATTTATTTTTTTAATAAAATAGTCCTTCTTTTTACATTAGATGTTGCCGTGTATAAAGCAATGATTAAATACTAAATTGAAAACCGTTAGATCTTACTGTAATGTTTGCACAAATAATGTAGATTTTCAATTAAAACCAGACAGTACATGTATTCTTTTCATGTCATTTCATTTAGTAAATCTATTTACATCCAATATCATCAATACTGCCTAAAGTATCCATTCACTTTTCTATTTGTATACACACTGGCGGAGGCAAATCTTTTTGGACAACAGAGGCCTTAAACTCACTGCAGAACCTTGTTTTCCAGTTGCAGATAGCTCTGTATTTAGGACATAAAAGTTTAGGCTGATACAACCTACCCAATACATATATATTTTTAAATGCACACACACATAGACACAGTTAGAAAAAGAAAATCTCCTGCTGATATTTAAACTTATGAGAATGCACAAGAAGAAATATGTAATACTATTGTTTAAAAACATACAGAAATATAAGATATTATAATATTTATAGTGCTTTCTACATATTATTTTTTTCTGAAAACACTGCTCCAAAGAAGCTGTTTACATCATTTTACTGTGTGTAAAATAAAAAATTAAAAAGTAGCTTTTTTTCACATGACATAACAGTGTTGTTGTCCTTAATTAAATGCACATTATCTATTACTCTGGAGAATTAAAAAAAAAAACACAACACTTTTTCCCAGTGTTATTATTTCATGTATCTGATGCAATCAAATGCAAGTATAAAAAGATTAGGCATAACCTGAGATTTTAGTGACTATGCTGATAGACCCAGCTATGGATAAATGCCAACATGTTCTATGAACCCACATGGAGACTCAGCCGGCAGAGCCTGCACCCAAACCTCAACTGCACAGGGGCACATGTGACGTCACGGAGCCTGGCTTACCATGGCAATTGATTTATTGATGTTCATCCGGAATGAATAGATCAAAGACAGCCGGATGACAGGCAATCAATCAGTCATCAAATAAAGGATGGCAACAGGCCATAAAATGAAATCCTTTTCCATTCCACATGTCCTAACTAACATATTGCAAAATAATTTTTTGGGCTCTTCCCCCTACCCCCCCACCCCTTCTACCATCTTCCCCCCTTCTACCTACCCTCCCCCCCCACCCCCCACCCCCTGTAACCCTCACAACCATGCTAAATCCACTCGAGCGGTGTATTTGGAAACAAAAACTACAATTAACAGCCCCCCCCCCAAAAAAATTACTACGTAACTAAATAATGTAGTACAGTATGTATGTATAATATACATATATATATACACACATAGTGACTACTGTATCACACACAACAATATATATAATATATATATATTATATATATATAATTATAATAATATAATATATATATCCACCACACCACAAAAGGAGAGATGAAGGAATATTAAGCTGTATCAAAGCATGACAGGCAGCTGACAAGAAGCAGACATTTTTTTTTTTATCTTTTGGTTTTTTCCACATGCTCTGAGATTCAGAAATGAAAAATCAATAGGTATTGCTACAGCTTGCCAAAGTCATCCATATATCCATGGATGCTCAGGCTTCTCAGCCACTCCAGTCATCTGCAGCAGGATCCTTGAAAGTTCATTTCCCTGGCACCCTTTCTTTTTTTTTTTTTTATAATACCCTACTACTAGACTTATAAAAAAAAAACAGCACCTCCTATAAAACAAAACAAGCACCCAGACCCCTTGTGGGAATGATTCATTCTCAGGGACCAGCCAGGATGATGCACACAATAATCAAAAGGGATGGCTAATAAAAGTGAAACAAAGAAATACTGAGCTACACCTACCCACTGCGGGGACACACAGCTGCTGCACAGAGTAAGCCTTTTGTTTGGGGCCATGCTAGTTCAATCCTAACAAGGACAAGAGATACCAAGTGTTTGTTATATTAAAAATATATATGACTTCCTTTAACCTCTCATTTCTGCAAAGTACAAAGAGCCCTTAGATTCAGATACCTTCTCCCCCGGCTCCCCCGCTCCCGCTCCACCCCCCACACACACACTCCCCGCCTTCCCCTGCGCTGCATACCCCAACATCACCATGAGTGCCAGCACCATCCCTTCCCTGTGCAAATCCCCAGGACACCGTTGCCACACATCAACTTTACTGCTGCATATCCACTGTGCCTGTCATGCTGCACATCCACAGTCCCCCCCTCATGTACTTTGCAGCCCCCTCCCCTCTCCCCTCACTGCCTTGCTGGCCACAATTGCAAAAATAAATAAGAATAACCCTTGCACTGCCAGAGAGGGGGGGGAGGGGGGCTCTGGCAGTTGAAGGGTTAACAGAGGTGGCTGCCAGGATGCATAGAGGTGGTTATAGGATCCAGGCAGCTTTAATCCTCACTGGGGAGGGGGGGGGGGAGCTGGCACTGAATGAGTGGGGAGGGGGGAGTGGGGAGGGGGAGAGCTGGCACTGGAATGGGTGGGGAGGGGGGGGGGAGTGGGGAGGGGGAGAGCTGGCATACCTGCTGCCCGCCGGGGCGCTTGCTGCTTCCTCCTCGGCATGCTGCTGTGCTGCTGGCGGTGCGGGGCTGGGGCTCTGCTGGGTTTGGGGAGGGGGCAGAGGAGTTATTCTGGCCCCACTGATCCGCTGTGCTGATCCACTTCTAGATTTCATGCAGCGACACCAGAAGCGCCGGCAGAGCGGGGTCCGGGGGCTAGGTCCGGAGTTTGGAAAAACAACAAAAAATAAAAAATAAATATATATATATATATAAATATATATATGTGTAATGTCTTCCCCAATGTGGGGGGTGTGAACACAGGAGAGGGGAGTGCAAGGGGAGGGGGTGGTATCCCCCTGCTTGGATATCGTCAATGCATGGGGGGGGGGATCGGATACAGGGTGGCAGTGGCAGGGTGGCAGGGTGGCAGTGGCAGGGGGCAGGGTGGCAGGGACCCTCACTCCCCGGGCTGTGTGTGCTCAGAGCTGCAACAGGCAAAGGAAGCGAGAGAAGCGCGTCACTATCAAGTAATCTGCACACAGGGGCAAAGCTCCCTCTGTCACACACACACATACATACAGTATACACACACACACACACACACACATACATACAGTATACACACACACACATACATACATTATACACACACACACACACACACACACATACATACAGTATACACACACCACATACATGACAGTATACACACACACACATACATAAAGTATACACACACACACATACATACCATATACACACACACACACATACTACAGTATACACACACCATACTACAGTATACACACACACATACATACAGTATACACACACACACATACATACAGTATACACACACACATACATAGTATACACACACAACACACATACATACAGTGATACACACACACACACATACATACAGTATACACACACACACAACACACATACATACAGTATACACACACACACACACACACACACACACATACATACAGTATACACACACACATACATACAGTATACACACCACTAACACAACATACATAATACCCACACACACACACCACAACACACACACACACACACACACACACACACAACACAACACTACAGTATACACACACACACATACATACATATCCACACACACACATACATAAAGTATACACACACACACACACACACCACCACTACATACAGTATACACACACACACACACACATACATACAGTATACACACACACACATACATACAGTATACCCACACACACACACATACATACAGTATACACACACACACATACATACAGTATACACACACACATACATACAGTATACACACACACACACACACACACAGTAATACACACACACACACAACATACAGTACAGTACATACAGCACACACACATACATACAGTATACACACACACACATCAACATACAGTATACACAGACACCCACACACACCATACATCAGTACACACATACATACAGTCAACACACACACATACATACAGTACTACACACACAACACCACACACACAGTATACACACACACACACCATACATACAGTATACACACACACATACATACACCACACATACATACATACAGTATACACACACATACATACATATCCACACCATACATACAGTATAAACACACATACATAAGTTATACACCACATACATACAGTATACACACACACAACATACACACTACATACGTATACAAACACACATAACATACACACACACATACATACATACAGTATAACACACAATACATACCCACACATACATACAGTATACACACACACACATACATACAGTATACACACACACACACAGCATACACCAGTGCACACCTCACACACATACAGTATACACACACACAGACACACACACATACATAAAGTATACACACAGACACACATACATACATACATACAGTACATACACACACAGACATGCACATACACACAGTGCACACACACTGGCAAAGCTCCCTCTCTCAGACAAACACAAATACACCACACACACACACACACAGCCACCTCTGTCAGACACATACAGACACACCACACACAGGGGCAAAGCTCCTCTCTACAGACACACACACCAGACCCACACACAGGTCAAGCTCCCTCTGACACC
>WSYH01008688.1:3317-28255 GCA_036426205.1 Ascaphus truei | reverse complement strand
AGCCCTTGCATAACTTTGCATCCCTTCCAGCAACCGGTTGACCAGGCGTTGGAAGGTAGCCGGGGCATTCTTCATCCCGAATGGCATCACTAGGAATTCATAGAGGCCACTCGGGGTGATGAAGGCTGACTTCTCCCTAGCCTCCAGGGTCAGTGGGATCTGCCAATACTCTTGCTCAGATCCATGGTGGTCAGATACCTTGCCTTCGCGAGTTCATCTAATAACTCATCCATGCGGGGCATGGGATAGGCATCTGAGACCGTCCCAGCGTTGAGCAAGCGGTAGTCCACACAAAACCGCGTGGTCTTGTCCTTGTTAGGAACTAGGACTACCGGACTAGCCCAAGGGCTCTGGGAGGGGGTAATTACCCCTAGGGTCAGCATCTCTCTATCTCCCTCTCTATACTTGTCTTGACCTCTGCTTATGCAGAGGTCGCAGGTCCCCTGTGAGCACTGGGTGATCTGTGAGGTGTGTTTTCCCTGGCATGTCAGTGAAGAGAGCCCTATACTGTTCTAGCATGTCCCTGGCCTCCACCTTCTGCCTAACACTTAACTGACCTCCTATCTCCACCTGCTCTACAGTGCCTCCCTGCCTAGCCTCCCCTAGGAGATTAGGCAGAGCATTGCTCGCCGGATCTTCCAGCGGTGGGCTACAAATGGCCATCACCGCTCCCATACATTGGAGCTTTGTATTCTTTCAACATATTTATGTGATATGTCTTATTTCTGTCTGGCTCTACATAGTTGTACTCATTCATCTTTCGGAGAACCGGATACGGTCCCGACCAGGCAGCCATCAATTTGTTGTCCCGAGTGGGTTTAAGAACAAGCACCTGCTTACCTGAGATGATTTCTCTGCTACGGGCATTCCAGTCATACCATTGCTTTTGCTTGGTCTGAGCGGCCCTGAGATGGTCCTGGGCCACCCCCATGAGCATCTCTAACCGGTCTCGGAGATCTACTACATACTGGATCACTGAAGCATCTGTATCAGTAGCCTCCCCCTCCCATCCCTCCCGGAATAGGTCCAGAGGTCCCCGTACCCTGCGACCATATAGCAGCTCAAAGGGAGAGAAGCCTGTAGATTATTGTGGTACCTCTCGGTATGCAAACAGCAAGTGCTGCAGGTGAATCTCCCAGTCTTTCATCTCCGCCTCTATAAAAGTCCGAAGCATTTGCTTCAGGGTACCGTTAAACCTCTCACATAATCCGTTTGTCTGGGGATGGTAAGGGGTAGTGCGCCGGTACTGTACACCGCATGCATCCCAGAGACACTGTAACAGTTCACTCATGAACTGCGACCCTTGATTGGTTGGGATCTCACTAGGGAAACCTACCCTAGCAAAAATGTTCAGTAGCGCCGCCGCTACTGTCCTGGCATCAATAGTGCCAAGCGCTACCGCCTCAGGGTACCGGGTGGCAAAATCCACCACCGTGAGGATGTAGCACTTCCCTGACCTACTAGGAATCATAAGGGGCCCTATAATATTCTGGAAGGGTTACCCTATTACCGGTAGTGGGTTCAGGTGTGCCTTCACACGGTCGCCCGCCTTACCTACCCGCTGGCAGGCATCACAGTAGGGGCAAAAAGTGCCCACATCCCGGGATGCCACTGGCCAGTAGTAATGCTGCAATAGCCGGGCTCTCGTCTTATTGACCACCTGATATCCCGCTAACGGAATAGAGTGGGCTACCTGTAACAGTTGCTGTCTGTACCCCTGGGGCACTACTAGCTGTCGCCTACTGGTCAACCCCTCCTCTACTCCCGGGATCCCCGCTGCTCTATACAGGAGTCCCTGGTGCCATAGGCAGTGATCAGTGCCCTCCCCTGCCTGAGACTCAGACGCCCGAAGTCTCATACCGGCCAGGCTGGGGTCTGTCTTCACTGCCTCCCTAAACTGGGTCCCTAATTCTGGCCACCCCCCGGTCATGTCTATGTCGGGGGAACGGGGTATGGTAAGGGGAAACAGTAAGTCGGTCTGAGTCTGCGACTGAGCCTGGCTTACCTCCCCGGTCTCCTCAGAGACCTCCGCTAACGTTGGTCCAGATTGCAGAGGGACTGGAGCCGCCGCCGCTTGGCTCCTGGTGACTGCCGCCACAGCCGCGGGTCTTGGTACCCGGTCGTAGGTGTAGGTCATCGGACCCAGATCATTGCAGAGGAGCACCTCCACATCCAAACCGGGTAAAAACCCCACCTCCGGCACACCCTGTCCCTCCCCCCAATCCAAAAAGATTCGGGCAATCTAGAGAAAGCGTGGCTCTCCGTCCGCTACTGTGATCTGCATCCTGGGTCCAGGGAGCAATTCCTCTGGTTGTACCATATGAGGTCGTACCAGGGTTACTGGAGCACCTGAATCCAGCAAGCCGACTACTTGCCGGTCACCGACTGTGACCATGGTGAGGTGTCTGTTCCGGCCATCCTTCTGCCGCAGCTCCGCTGGTGCTCCGGGATGTCCGCCACTCCTTGCTGTGGGCACCAGGGCAGGCTCTCCATGGGACGTCTCGCTGGGGGTTGTTTCCATGACTGGGCTGGGATCCTTGGTGGAGGCCACCCATACTCAGGCTACCGGCCTCGCAGCTGGGGTGCGTTGCCCCTGATGGGGTCCGCCGGAACGCAGCGTCTCTGGGCAATCCGGCTTTAGGTTTCCGGTGCGGTTACAGTTGTAGCACCGCCGCTCATGCCGGAGCTCTCCCGTCTTGGGTGGACTGCTGTCCGCAGGCGGCTTCGTAGTCCACTGGGGAGTGGTGCGGACCCCATTGGCTGGGGCCGCCACCGCTTTGGCTGCTGCCTTGGTGTTCATCAGGGCTCGGCTTGTGATGTAGACGTCTGCGAGCCTTGCTGCCTCCTGGTGAGTCTTGTGCTTTTTGTCAAACACCCAAGCTCTCGCTACCGGAGGACACTGTTGCATAAGCTGTTCCTGAAACACCAGGTCCAGCATTGTCTGATAGGTCTTAGCCCCGCATCCTTCCACCCACCGGGTCCCGTGTAATGCCATGCGGGTGTTAAAAGTCACAAAGGACTCCAGAGGTTGTTTCTCCTCCATCCGGAACTTGCCACGGTAAGCTTCTGGGGTGAGGGCATATTGGACTAGCAACTGTTCTTTCAAGTGATCGTAGTCATCATTGAGCTCGTCCGGAACAGCCAGCAGGGTCTGGTTGGCCAGACCGGTCAGCAAGGGGTCAAGTCACATGACCCGCTCCTGTTGAGGTACCTTGTACCGCCGACATTGCATTTCAAAATTCCTTAAAAAGCTGTCGATCTGGTCGGCACCCTCCACAAACTTGGAGAAGCTGTGAGGGTTCAGCTGGGGAGCATTCCACATTCCAGTCTCTGTGTGCAGGGGGGAATAAGCGGGTTGGTTCACCGCCATAGACAGGAACTGCATTCGCTCCTCAGCGGTTCCCCGGTCTCCCCACGTAGTAATTAGTGCCAGCATTTCAGGGGTAAACGGACTGGTTGCCGCAACGGCCAATGCCCCTCCCGCTGCATTACTCCCGTGGTCGTGGAGTTCACCCGCTCTCTCCCCAAGTCTCTGCCGTCACGAAGCTGGGTCCATTCCCTGCTCTCCAGGCGGTTGATATACGGTCGCTGAAGCTGTGATTCTTGGCTCAGCCAGCTGTGATTCTTGGCTCAGCCAGCCGGGTTTCGTGCACTCTGATTGCCTCCTCCATCTGTTCCATATCTCTGCCCTCCATGGGCAGCCCGTACTCGATACACCTTTCTCTCAGCTGTGCCCGGGTCCGGACAGTAGATGAACCGGCACCCTCGCTCATGCTTAGATGCTTCTCGCGAGTAGGATAGAACAATGAGGTGGTGCAATATCCCCTGTTATGTGTTCTACAACAGTGTGTCCAATATCACTAGCCTCAGGAACTCGCACTTTTCCCGAGTTCCCGCTGTGTTACAGAGTCCCGCAGTAAACTGTAACACAGATTCAATTCAATCCCGCCGCTGCCACCAGTTTATTATAAGCCTGTCACGATATTGCAATGTGGAAAATAGCTGAAGCGCTCAAATGCAGGTATATACTCAAAAATAACAATAAGCCATACCACTATACCAGGGTACTAACAATTGATATAGTACCTAGTGTGTAATATGATGGGTACTATCCTCCTGAAGACAGGTGGTATGTGGTGCAACCCACTCACCATCAGTCTCATTGGCAGGTTCCCCTGAAAAATATACAAATACTCACATCCTGGTAGGGCAGGTAGGCAGGCTGTGCAGCTACTCAATGCAATACAAGGAAAAAGGAGACCAAAAAGCGCACCAGCACAAACGGAGCAGGAAGGACCCCAGACAAAAAATGATTAAAAGGGCACTTTAATGTGACAAAAGACCCATCCAACGCGTTTCGAACGTCACAGCGTTCTTTTTCAAGGATAAAACACAATGTGATAACATCCATTATATACCCTCTTACCTTTGGGCCGTTTCGCGCCAAAATCGGAACGTGATGACGTCATGACGCTGCGCGCGTCATCGCGCATGCGCAGAGCGACTCAGTGCCGATCTAAGGGCAAAAGGAAGTACCAAAGGCAGTGTGGCCATCTTGGATGTGGGCAAACATAGGAACACAATAACAAAGCTTTTACTAAACCTTCCAGCAGAACAAAATACATTGCTGCTACATAGGCATGCGCATTTCAAGGGAATAAAGCAATGCAAAACTAATCTAATACTTACTAAGGGGTACTAATATATAAACAAATGACATAAACAAAGTGGATTAAAAAGCTTATAGTGTTGCATCTTAAGCTATGTACAAAAAAAGTGAGAATAAAAGACAACACACAGATTCAATTCAATCCCGCCGCTGCCACCAGTTTATTATAAGCCTGTCACGATATTGAACAAATAACACACAGAATATATACACTTACTTAGGGAATGGGGCAATGAAGTAATCAGGATCTGGATTAGCAATTCATCAAGGCATCAGGTATCAGTTAGATGTTATAAGAAATCGATTGTAACGGCGCTAACTTGTGAACAGTGTCCTAAAATAAATAAAATATGTATAACAATAATATACTGTAGTATATAACAGAAATAAATATCTTAAAGTGAATAATTAATGTGAACTGTGATAAATTAGTAAATAAAGTGAAGATTCCACCACCCAGTGTAAAGGTGCTAATAGAAAAGCTACTCAAAATCCTTGTATAGACTGTTCTCTTAGTCTGTTCGGTTCCAGAATTCTTCAAAGATTCAGGGGAGCACCAATGTTCACGTCATCATTATGTAAAAGAATAATAAAAGCAACATGGTATGGTACAGTTTCAACCTGGTGTAACTTTCTTTAAAGTGAAAAATGATCCACTCACACTTTTCTTCTTATTAGTAAGGCATTACAGAGACACTCCTCTCTCTGAACTGAGCAATAAATCAGGATATCCACGGACACAGACCCCTTTCTCCTCCTCTCAATCGATATACCCAAGGAATAACAAGAGAATCCAAATAGCGCAATACGTCTCAAAGTGTATTAAAGATCATAACAAGTAAAATCATATGGATGTGCACTCACATAAGGTATATAAACGCAGTCATGGTACGAAATCCTGATTGTAGATACAAACAATTCACCGGTACACATTGTGCTGTTCACCTCCGCGTCTCAGCTCCTATCGACGTCACTTCCGGCTACGTAGGGTTGAGGGCGGAAGTGCTGTGTTGGAGGATCTCCGGCTGCCAGGACTTCGCGTCAAACACTTGCATTGACTGAACACTGATTCAACGCGTTTCGTTGGTACGACTTCTTCAGGAATCTAATTGCCCTATCCTTTCTCAATGTATTTATAGGCACAAAGATGTTAATTAAGTGTAATTCAATTAATCCCTTAATCACGATCCACATAGTAATTATATAATGAAAAATGAATTAAAACAACTACTCATTCCATAGTAGTGTTCCAAATGTATATCATATATCAATTCGTAATTACACAACCATATATAAGAACAATATTATCTTAAAATCCATTTAATAAACATACAAAAATATCAACTTAACCACAATTAAATAAAAATGTAAATTAGATGTCCATCCAATTAACTCAGCTAAAATGCTAAAATAAAATTAGAATAACATGATTTTATAATCCTAAAGGGAGACAGGAAAAAACAAATGAATAACATGTAATATTACAAGAAACCTATTATTCTCCAATTCAATATGGGAAAGAATAATTATCACAGAAAAGCTCCTATATTGATATTGACATTTAACCCCTCTGGAACCAGCGTCTGGAGTTTATGAATCCAGTATGTTTCACGCTGGGCCAGAAGGGTTAATCTATCACCTCCTCTCCAATGAATTGGGACATGCTTAATTCCCTTGTAAGTCACCAATGTGGGATCCGAATGATGATAAATACTAAAATGTTTAGAGACACAATGGGTTAACAAACTTTTCTTAATATTACCCATGTGTTCTAATATACGTACTCGTAGAGGTCGTGATGTTCTCCCCACATATTGGAGGCCACAAGGGCACTCCAATATGTATACCACATAGGAATATTTACAATTTATATAATTCTTAATTTTGAACACTTCCTTCGTTATATTTGATTTGAAAGAGAATTTTTCCACACTTTTCTGGACACAAGCTTTGCACGAAATGCAACCATAAAAACCACTGGGCTTGTTCAGCCATGAATTACTGTCAGTTTTTTCTCTATTCCTCTTCATAGCAGTGGGAGCAAGTATACTTTTTAAATTTGGTGCTTTTTTTTAAATGACAGTAGGTCGTTCAGGAATGTGACATCGCAGTATAGGATCATTCCTAAAGTACATGCCAATGTTTGGATATTATCTTTCTAATCTGTGTTGATTCTCGATTAAATTCTGTGATAAAAGACATATTGTATTCCATATTGTTAGTTTTATTTTTATTCTTTACAGTTTTGGGCTGGATGATTTCACTTCTTGGCACTAAATTTATTTTCTGTACAGCTCAATTAATAATATTTTCCCCATATTTCCGTTCTCTAAATTTTTCCATCAGTACCTCTGACTGTTCCAAATATATATTTTCTTTAGTACAATTTTGTTTGATACGTCTCAACTGATCATACGGAATGTTATAAATCCAGTTCTTGTCATGACAACTGGATTCCAAAATTAAGTTAATAGCATCAACCGGCTTGAAGTGTGTTTTTGTGTTTAGTCTCTGTTCTTCCACATAGATGACTAAATCCAGAAACACAATTTCCTTGGGACTGGTGACAGAAGTGAATTTAATATTCAAATCATTTTCATTCAGCCCAATTAAAAAGGAATCTAAGGACAATTGATCTCCCTGCTAAATAATGACCACGTCGTCAATAAAACGACACCACAGGACCAGACTTGCACCGAGCCCATGCTTGGACCAAATTGAATTCTGTTCCCAATGGCCCATGAACAAATTAGCATAGCTCGGGGCAAATCTGGTCCCCATGGCGGTTCCACACAGCTGTAGGTAATTAGTGTCATTGAAACTAAAATAGTTTTTTCTAAAATAAATTTAATAGACTTCAAAAGGAAGTCAACTTGCTCCTTCAATAAAGAATCATCATTCCTTAAATAGAATTCCACTGCACTATACCCATCTTTGTGCAATATTGAAGTGTAAAGAGAGGCGACGTCAGCAGTGGCCAATAAAAAATTCTCCTGCCATTCAATAGTATCCAAAACCTGAATTATATCTGCTGAGTCTCTAATGTGGGACCTTAAATTTTTAACATATTTTTGTAAGAAATGATCTATGTATTCTGAAAGGTTACTTGTCAAAGAGTCTATACCAGATATTATTGGTCTTCCTGGCGGGTGGGTGATGCATTTATGCAATTTGGGGAGAAAATAGAATAATGGGAGTTTTTGATTTTCTTTCATAAGATATTTAAATTCATTGCTATTCAGGACCTGAAGTTCTTTCCCCCGTTCTAATAATGCTTTTAATTCCTTTTGAAATTTATGTGTGGGATTTTTATCTAATACTTTATAGGTACCCTTTTCTCCCAATAATCTATTTGCTTCCTCCATATAGTAACTTTTATTTAGAATTACCACCCCTCCCCCTTATCTGCTTGTTTAATGACAATGTCTTCTCTATCCTGTAATTCTTTAAGTGCATCTCTTTCCTTTTTACTCAAATTATTTTTAAATTTTGTTCTAGAACTGTTATCCACAAGTTTTTTTTAAATCATTGTTTATCAACTGATAATACACATTTAGAAAATCACCCTTTTCATGACTGGGGTAGAACTTGGACTTGGGTTTCAAATTTGTGTGAATGTAATCTTGATCTCTATTAACAATTGGTAATGTTGAATTAGACATATTAACATTCAATCTTTCAGATTCTAAATTCCAAAAATGTCTCCTAACTGTCATCTTTCTTATAAATTTGTTGGCATCTATGAAAAGTTTAAAATTATTCGGTCCTATTGTGGGAGCAACTGTTAATCCCTTTTTAATAACATTATTCTGAAAATCAGTACAATATCGCTCAAATTAAAAATATTACTTTTGTTATTTCTAATAACTGCTTTCTTCAATGTCTTCTTCCTTCTCCCTCGTTTGCCACTCTTATTCTTCTCCTTTTGAGTGAGGAGGGGGATTCTGACATTTCCAGGGGAGCGAACCGGTCTGGGGTTGGAGAGGTTAGAATCGTGGAGGTCTGGGTTGGAGAGGTCTGCAGAGTCGAGGGTAAGCCGGGGTCAATATCCAGAGAAGTTCCAAGGTCAAGCCGGGTCGGTACATGAAGGGCTCTATATTGAGTGAAACTATTAGTGGGTTTACTACTGAGTGTCCACCTGTAAGACTGTCTTTTGGAGTTGCCTATATTCCTGTATGAAGTCGACCTATGTGTTATTTACACCATTATTGGCTGCGCATGAGAATTTTCTAACTCTTATCTTGCACTGGTAATCCGGAGGTCTGCACACATCACTGTGTGTACAGCGCAGACCGGAAGCGGGAGGAAGAGAGGCGGCGAGACGCGGAACAGCTGCTGCTCCCAGCGCGCGGGAGCATTCGTCTCAACGGCTGCTAACTCACCCTGCAGAGGGGAAGACTTTGTGCTACACTTCAGGATAGTGGAACTCCTAAGCGGTCCAGCTTGACACATTCTGGTGGAAGTATTTGTACGTTGTAAGTGGAATTACCTTGATTTTACTCCTACAATTTACAATATATCCTTTTTTACCCCAGTGCGCTTTGTGCATCTTTTTGTTTTACATGAAGGGTTAAACTGCAAGATAAACACAGGACAAGGAGCAAAGCACAACAGACGTAGGAGCTCAAGGCTACAACATGTTATGCTCAGCAATGACTGGGAGTGAGGGCAGGGTACTTATGGGAAACAGGAACCAGTAATAAGGGGGCGGAGATGAGGCACGGCCTCCGCGGAGGCAAGGATTGGCTGCAGGAGACAAGCGGGCTAAATGAATACTTGCCACGCAGCTGGGGAGTGGTGCATGTCGTCACGCGTGCGCGCCGCGCTTGAGAGAAGCGTGGCGCGTCCGAGGGGGCGGAGCTAAACTCCATGGCACACTAGAAGAGCTGCGCATGCGTGCTTTGTAAGCAGAGCGGGGTGTGCGCACGCGCTGGTGCCAGAGCGGAGGTCTGAGATAAGACAGGTAAGGAGGGAACACGTCGCAAAGGACGTGTTCCCCGATTCCTAACAGTACCCTTGCCTGCTGCCTGCCTCGACCCCGGACCGTACCTGATTACCCCTGCATCCCAGGCCTCTGATCCCAGGCCAAGGTCGGTGTATTACTCCCTACCTCTGCCCTGTGGGTCCATATCCTGTTTTGCAGTCAGCAATGTTACACGTTGCATGAGCCAAGCAATGGACCCGGCAGAGGTAGCGAACGCCTTTTCCCTTCAGGAATCCATGCCACCCATCTTGCTACGTTGCAGACCCTGGATTCCATCTCCGCTACGCTGCAGACCCTGTGCAGCCACCTTAGTACCCCCAGTGTGACCCCATCTATGCCCGCACCTTTTGCTCGTGACGCTGCACCAGTATCTGTGGTCCTAAGGGAGCCCCAGATCCTGACTCCTGTCCACTATGGAGGGCTTCCCTCGGCTTGCAGAGAATTCTTGAACCAGTGCCAGGTGCAGTTCGACACACAACTGTCATCCTTCTTTACCCACCGCTCTCGAATGGCATATATCTTCTCGGTCCTCACGGATGAAGCATTAGCTTAGGCGTCACCTCTTTATGAAAAGGGTTCCTCCTTGTTGGACGATTCCGTTGCTTTTATGCAAACATTCCGGACAATCTTTGATACCCCCGGCCGTGCGGCTTCCACTGAATCTGCACTACTACAGTTAAAACAAGGCTCTTGCACAATGGGACAATATGCTATCGAGTTTAGGACCCTGGCAGCGGAGAACGATTGGAACGAGACAGGCTGAAGGACGAACTGACATACAGGGACCTACCCGCAGATCTGGAAGGCCTGATCGCCCTTTGCATGTCCCTGGACCTTCGGATGAGGGAGAAACGCCAGGGGAAGGATTGTTCCCACAGATTCCAGTCTCTTCCGTTGACTCAACCTATTCAGGCTCCATCCAATGAAACGCCAGAAGAAACAACGGAACCCATGCAATTGGACAATTTGCGTTTGACAGAACGGGAGAAACAGCACCGGCAATCCTTGGGGTTGTGCCTTTACTGCAGTGAGAAGGGTCACATGGTATGAACCTGTCCTAAGAAGTCAGGAAACGCCCCTGCGCCCAGAGCAAGTAGGGGAGTTTCCTCTGGGTATCTGCACCTTCTCCCATCTCGCTTAATGGTTCCCATCTGTTTATCCGGGAAAGACCAATCCGTGATAGCCAAGGCCTTCGTGGACTCCGGAGCCGCTGGTATATTTGTGGATGAGGCCTTCGCTCAACGGATCAAGATTCCTCTCCAGAGAAAGGACGTACCCCTAGGTATCTCCTCCATTGATGGAAGACAGTTGGGATCGGGGGTCATATAACAAGAGTTCAGGAAAAATGGGGAGCGCAGGTGTATGCAAAATAAAAAACATACAAAATATACTGTAGTGTAATATGTAAACACAGTGAACAGAGGGTGAGTCTTGAATTCTATGCAGTGCGTACTCACAAATTTCCAACAAATACCTGGACTGCTGTACATGTGGGATTGAGGGAATCCAATCCTCTAAGGGTTTGAGCAGCGAAGTATCATCTTGATTATTATATCACTATTTATATATTTTTTCACTTGCACTTATCACAGAGTGTTATTTGGTATATTTGATCTAAGCGCTTAATTAGTAACATATCCTGTGCACGTCATATAACAAGAGACTGTTCAAATCAGGGCTATGGTTGGTGTTTTGCGCCACAAACTTGTCCAGCTGGATGTCATTAATTCCCCAGCCATCGTTGTGGTTCTATGGCTTCCCTGGCTACATACCCACAATCCCCAGATTGACGGGATTTCGGGACAGATAAAAACTTGGGCGTCTGCCTGCCATGGCAAATGTCTTTCACCATGCCATCCGGTGGGTTCTTTTCTACTGCCTGCACTGGAGGTCTTACCCGGTCTCCCGGCCTGTTATTCTAACCTGAGGCGGGTCTTCGACAAGCGTCTGGCTGAAGAATTACCTGTGCATCGACCGTTTGATTGTGCGATCGATCTCCTTCCTGGGATGACTCCTCCTCGTGGACGTACATATCCTATTTCCGAACCGGAAATCAAGGCGATGAGGGCACACATTGATGAGAACCTGAAACGAGGATTCATTCGCAAATCCTGTTCTCCTGCTGTTGCAGGTTTTTTCTTTATGGCAAAGAAGGTTGGCTCATGGAGACCTTGTATTGATTACAGAGGTTTGAATAAAATCACTGTCAAGAACTGGTATTCTCTTCCTCTGATCACCGAACTCTTTGATCGTCTACTTGGGGCAACAGTTTTTACCAAGCTCGATTTAAGAAGGGCCTATAACCTGATAAGGATAAAGCAGGGTGACTAGTGGAAAACCGCTTTCAACACACGCGATGGCATCTACGCGTACTTGTGATGCCCATCGGCCAATGCAATGCACCCGCAGTGTTCCAGGTCTTCGTGAATGAAATTTTCAGAGACATGTTAGACTTCTCAGTTCATCTCGAAATTTTGGAAAGTGTTCTGCAGGCGATTAGGGAGTGATTTCCATTTCTCATCTGCTTACCACCCAGAATCTAATGGGCAAACTGAGCGCACCAATCAATCCCTGGAGCAATACCTCAGGTGCTATACAAATGAACATCAGAATGATTGGGCAGAGCTCTTACCACTAGCAGAGTTTGCCAGCAACAGTCTATCACATGACTCCCTGGGCTGTTACCCATTTTTCGCAGCATGGGGTTACCATTCCCGTACCCTTCCCCTTCATTCTCCACCAGTAGATTTTCCAGCGGCGGATACCAGGGCACAGAATTTACAGGACCTTCGGAAGGGGATTCAGGCAACCCTTCGCACGACTACCGAGAGACAAAAGAAATCAGCGGATAAGCACCGGAGGCCATCACACCCAAACTCCGTTGGGGATAAGGTATGGCTTTGAACGCGAAACATTCGTTTACGCCAGCCTTCTGCTAAACTTGGACCACGGTTCATTGGTCCGTACAGCATCATCCGGAAGAACTATGAAGTCACATTTCAGCTGGAACTCCCCTCTTCTTTAAAAATTCTTACCACTTTCCATGTGCCTCCTGAAACCTGTGGTGATGTTAAATGTCCTTAAATTCGCTTTTTCTATAGACTTACGTCAGCATAACTGAATTCAGCATTCTTGTCGTTTGCACACAAAAATAAAACATTTATTTTGAAAATAATTACTTACATACAAAAATAGTAAGAATGACGATGATGTTTTAAATAGATTGATATTCTTAAGAATAGTTGCACATAGTAACCTTCTTTCTGTTAATATTCTCTCCAAGTATTAACATTTCTTTTCTCCTTTTCATGGTATGATCAGTCTTTGGCCTGGTGGTCTCCTCTCGCCTTCATTCCATCCTTCCTTCCTTCCTAAACTCACTAAGCTCACTGCAGTATTTATCCATAAAGACCCACCCAGTCAGCCATTTTAACCTTTAAAATGTTATATCCCAACATGGTATTCACCTACATTACTGATGTCATATGAACTACCCCTGAACATATAAGTCGTTTCAAACTTGCTGAATGGCAAAGTCTTATGCAGCATTTTTCCCAGTTAGGACTTACAGTTCAACAACTTGAGGCCACGAATTGACCTTTTGGGTCAATTCTGTCTGTCAGAATAGATCTGACCTTTAACTTAGAATACTTCACATGTAACAATAACTGAACATACAATCAGATAATATATATTATCAGACACATATGTAGATATGAAGGAAAGTCCAGACTATTATACTGTATACTTTAACATTCTGCCTTTGATAACAGATTCATTCATTACAATATAATTATTGCTAAATTGGAGTTCTTACAGGTGAGGAATCGCTTTTCTGTGGATCCTCCTCCTCCTAGTCCAGTAAATTTTGAGGGTCAAATTGAATACGAAGTGCGGCAGATACTTGACTCTCGAAACTCCAGAGGATCGATTCAATATCTGGTTGATTGGAAGGGGTATGGTCCTGAGGAAAGGAGCTGGGTGAAGTCTCAGGATCTTCATGCTCCAGCTCTAGTCAAGACGTTCCATGATTGTCAGCCAGAAAATCCAGGACCTAGTCACCCCGGAGTTAGACCCTGAAGGGGGGGATACTATAAGGGATCTGTTTGAACATCCAGGAAGTGACATCATCTGGTCCGAAGCTACCACGGCCATCCTGCTTCCTGGCAAATCCTGCCATTACTCCCCTGACAGGAAATCAGCCTCTCTTTGGCTCTCATTGCCAGCAGCTGCCTCTGGCCTTAAATAGCAGGCAGTTGCTACTAGTCTTTGCTCATGCAAAGTACTTGTTACCTTGTCCTGTCTGAGCTCTCCCTTGCCTTTGTTTTGCCTGCTACCTGTCTTGACTTTGGAACTGAATGTGACCACCCCTTGCCTGCCGCCGCCTGCCTCGACCTCGGAACCAGACCTGACTACCCTTTGCTTGCCACCTTCCTTGACCCTGGAACGTACCTGATTATCCCTGCATCCCAGGCATCTGATCCCAGGCCAAGGTCGATGTATTACTCCCTACCTCTGCCCTGCGGGTCCGTATACTGTTTTGCAGTCGGCAACGTTATTGTAATGATTTGCTCACCACAAACAAGGCGTTGGTGGGGTGGCCGAGGCGAGGATTGATATAAACACCAACCTCCAGCCACGTGGGCGCGTCTGGAGTGTAGGTTGGTCGCAGTAGCCGGGTCGGAATTGGAGAGGTAAGGATAGTCTGAGATACTTGCCGAGGTCGGGGTTGGAGAGGTGTGGATCGTTGGAGGTACTTAGCCGTGGTCAGGATTGGAGAGATGCGTATCGTCATGGTAGTTTGCCTAGGTCGGGATTGGAGAGGTGCGGATCGACGTTGGTAGCCGGGGTCAGGTGCAGAGGAACTAGGAACCGGAGTACAATACAAGACGTGGAGGCAAGGGTTGCAGTGAACACTTCGCACATAGGAAGGTTTATGCTTAGCTGATTTGCCAGAGGTCCGGCTGAGCATATATTAGACACAGTAACTAATGAGGTAGCAGACAGGACGTGGGCAGAGTCTGGAGGCGGGACCAGAGAGAGAGGTATTAACATCCGCTTGGGATGTGTTCGTGCGCCTAGCATGGTGGCTGGTCCCAGGAGAAGGGAGAGAAGCGTCATGGATGATGGAAGGAGCGGGGGGCCCGATCACGGGTTGGGATAAGTACGTAGTGCGCCGAACGCATCGCGGATCACGGATCCTGACAGTACCCCCCCCCCCCCCCCCTTAGGAGTGACTTCTGGACATCTCAGGAAGGGCTTGTGTGGATATTTGCCATGGAAGAGTCTGACGAGACTGGGGGCATGAAGACGGGGGCGAGGAACTCAGGACCGTTCTTCGGGTCCAAAGCCCCTCCAGTGTATGAGATACTGGACCGACCCTCTGTAAATCCTGGAGTCCAAGATGGACTGAACCTCGTATTCCTGTTGGCCCTGTAAGAGGAGAGGAGCTGGAAATGAGGACAAATCAGAGAAGCGAGGATCCCGGATAGCCGTCAGCAGGGACACATGGAAAACCGACAGGATCCTCATAGAGGGAGGAAGGCGTAGATGGTATGCCACCGGGTTGACCTTCTCCACAATGATATAGGGTCCAATGAATCTCGGTGCCAATTTTAGCGTGGGGACCTTGAGGCGGATATTTCTTGAAGACAACCACACCCTGTCTCCCGGGATGAATTATTGAATCCTCTGTCGGTAACGGTCCTCCTGTGTCTTCTGTCTAGAAGTTGCCCTCAGATTCTGTTTAGTTACTTTCCACGAATTCTGTAGCCAACGAATTCTGTTGTCTGCTGCCGGTACCCCAGAACTGGGTGTGGCAATGGGCAGGAGAGATTGGTGAAACCAATAATTAATGAAGAAGGGTGACTCCATGGTGGATTCACTGCGCAGATTGTTGTGCCCAAGGAAGGTCAGTCCATTCATCCTGGGTGTCTGAGACGAAACAACGAATATATTGCTCCAGTGACTGGTTGGTTTGCTCTTTCTGACCGTTGGTTTGGGGATGGTAACCTGAAGAAAAATGTAGAGATATACCTAATTGCTGGGAGAAGGAACACCAGAACTTCGATATAAACTGTGATCCTCGATCAGAAACGATGACCTCTGGCACCCCATGGATGCGGAAAAATTATTTGACAAAGATGTCTTGCCAACAAACTAAAGTGGGCCTGCTTAGAGAAGCGGTGTACCACAATTAAGATGTTCATCCCTTTAGACACGGGTAGTTCTAGTAAGGGGGCGGTATCTACCTTGACAAAGCTCCGTGAAAGCGAAACGATTGTTGGGAGGAGGGCAGTCCACTGACGTCATCACGCACACACGCACTCTGTGTACCGCTGATGTGGACAGAGTCTGGCTCTAAGTCAAGCCAAGCAGCTGTGAGCTGGGAGCACCATATCTGGCGCTTGCATCAGATCGCCGGTCGGTCTGTGTTACAGCACTGAAGCTCCAGACCTGGTGCTCCTTATGAAGATTAGACAAGGCTGTATTGGGGGTAGAGCTGTTACTACTACTCTATACCCCTTCTTGACTTATACTAGTGTAGCACCTTTTCCCCCACCCTAAGTGAGATATGTAGCTACTTGTGTACTCTGGTGCCTACCTGTTTGGTAGAACAGAAGGCCTGAGATCTCCGTGGTGGTATAGGGAGGTATCAGGACAGGCTCTCAGAAATGGTTCTTCTGTAATCAGCTCAGTGCCTCCATCCTGTGAGGATCCTGGTGCAGCCAAGATGGTCCTCACAGGCAACTCTTCTCATGTGCTCAAGCAGGAAGCATCATACCAGGGATGATATAACTGGGTTTATTGAATACAGCATAGCAGTACAGGCTCCATTCCCTGAAGGCAGTACCCCGGGCTTGAGGCCCTGAGCACCCCCTCCTCTGCATGCCTTACCCCTAACAGGGAGGGCAGCCCAGAACTAACTCCCAGAAACACATACTCTAAACTCTAGAGGGAAACCACCTCCTTCCCAGGGGAGTGGCTTGTAAGCTGCCCTCCTATCAGTCATTGGCCCCTTTGTAATACCAGACTACTCCTGAACATTATTAGGAACCACACATATAACAATAAAAACAGGCCCTGCAGGATTTGCTCCCAATACTGCCCACTCTTTACTGGGACTTACAGTGCTAGAGGGGCCAGAGAATTAGTAGCCCTAGGGGACTTGGCTGCACTGGGATCACTCCTCGGTCCTGCAACTGGCTGCACCAGACAATTAATAGCTGTACCGATATAGAGCTGTAGACTACAAGTATCAGGTTTAGGTCACTCCCACCTCCCCTATCGTGTCCGACCAATGTTATCCTATATAACAAGGCATAGATATGCAGCTCTTCATCGGTATTAGCTTTATATACCCAGCCTGGCTCTCCTATTAATTGACATGTAATAGGACTGGCTGCCTTTTGTCTTATGGTTACACCAGAATTAGGTACAGATTTCTAATACCATAGTTAGGACATACTTACTTACCCTCCTATTTTGGCCTCATCACAAAGGAATTGGTATATAGCTCAGTTCTAGCAATAGCCATATATCATCAGCTAGTTCATTATAGTGAGACCTACATTAGCAGGGAGGTTGCTGATATTTACAGGAGTAATGATTAGGGCTACGGCACTATAATTAGGTAATCCACTTCCACTATCCTCAGGTTACAGGTCTCACCTGATTACCTTGCATACTAACGCACTCTACCACTCAGTGTCCCATGAGGATTACAGATATATAACTATAGCCCTATACGTCCAGTACTTCTATCCCCAGGGATTTATACTAATGTTGTGACATTTTTTCACCAGCTTTCACATATATCACCTGATTTGTCATCATACAGATCCTGTACTATTCCCTGCCCAATCAAGGCTTTGGTCTCTATATAGTAGACCAAGGGATTAATTGACAGGATAGGTATCAGGCAAATATCAGGTGATTAAGCTTCAGTGGTCCTCAACTCCATTGTTAAACGCCTCACAGCATTTTTGAAATAATTTATTTTGCCCTATTTATTTTATATATTTTGGATGATTAAAATTATTTTAATATTTTCACTAAGCACGTAATAATTTCATTTGTGGCTCTCAATATCATTACCCTTACCCTCTATTTAGGGCTCTATGTACATCCCTGAGTCCCACTCTGATAAACACACATCAATCTGAGAGTGGATGTTATTGGGTTTCTCTATTCCCCCTACCTTTCAGGGGGCAACTTCTCTCTCTTGTAGAAGCGCTGTATGCTAAGAGATAATTATATAATTAAATAGCCCTAGAGTCAAAATCGTCCACACCCTCCTATGCCAACCTATTTTTAGGTCTTTGGGAAAGGGAGGTGGTCTTTGTGGACGATTTTGACTCTAGGGCTAGGCATGTAATTTTCTGGTTGAGGTTCATTGATGATATCTTCATCTTCTGGGATGGTTCGCCACGGGACCTGGGGATTTTCATTGATGGCCTCAATCAGAACCAACGTAACATCAATCTCACGTCTGTCTCCAGTCAGGTCTCGGTGGAATTCTTAGATCTCAGAGTCTCTCTCAGTACTGATGGGTATATAGAGATGGATATTTTCCGCAAAAAGACCGCTACAAATTCCATTCTTCATGCAAGTAGCAGTCATCCATCTCATCAGATCAAGAGTATACCGGTGGGAGAGTTTCTTAGACTAAGACGTAATTGATCTACTCAAGCAAATTACATATTAAGGGCTACAGAAATGACAACAAGATTTCTACAACGAGGTTACAGTAGAACCTCCATTAAACAGGCAAGGCGAATCAGTGAGGCTAGATCTCGATCTTCTCTCTTGGTTGCAGGGGAGGACAACAAGGTGGAACCTGTCCAAAAATTTAGATTTATTGCTACATATGACAAAAACTGGCAAGACTATCGCAGGGCAATTCAAAAACATTGGCATCTTTTACGATCTGATGTGGACTTATGCCAAGTATTGGGACCATTGGTTGATCTGGTAAGCCGCAGAGCTCCGAACTTACGAGATAAATTAGTTCGGAGCCACTATAGAGCACCGGGGGGGGGGGGGGGTTGCCCACTTTCTCTCCAAGAATCTGACATCAGGATTTTTGGCCTGCAGAACTTGTTCTGCGTGCCAGTATATGAGTAATACCTCTACATTTTCAAATTCACAAAAATCTAAGACATTCAACATCAGAATACCCCTTAATTGTAAGAGCAAGGGAGTAATATATTATTTATCATGTCCATGTTCTAAGATCTATATCGGTATGACAATGCGGGAACTATGTTTCCGCGTCTTGGAAAATTTTAGAAATATTAAGAACGCAGACCAGGATCACAGTAAAGGGAAAAAGCTCACCACAGTAGCGAGACACTTTAGGAACTTTCATGATTCCAATTATGTATCTCTCAAAGCCTTTGCATTTGACCAGGTTTCATTGGGAATGCGGGGAGGGGACATGGAGAGGCACCTGCTACAGAGAGAGTGCCAATGGATTTATACACTTGCCACTCTTCTTCCACATGGCCTTAATGAATACACTGGCTATGCGATGTTCCTGTAGTGGGTGAATCTCCATGTCTCCTACTAGACCAGTGCTTGAGAGTTAGAATCTTATACAACACAATCTCTGTCATTGGACTAGTGCTTGAGAGTTATAATTATAATTTTATACAACACAACCTTTGTTGTTATTTTGTATTATTCATATAATTTTATATTAATTTAACACTAATCACACCAGTATTAATATTAATTAATTTGTATTAAACACATAGTATATTATCCACTTTAGCTCTTAGTAGTTTATATATTTATATTATTATATACTTAATTTATATATTTTTTTTGTATACTTAAGTAATGTTCTAATCTTTAATCATTTACTACCCAATTGTGTCAATTTTGGTATTATTACTTGTATATTGAATCTTCTTTCAAAGTTTTCTTTTGCTCCTCTCTCTGCTATATATACATGTTTTAAAAGTACATGTTTTGATATGTTAATACACCCCCCCCCTCCTTTCCCCTATTGGCTCCTGACCGGAGTGGGAACTAATAACAGCCATCCCTACTGAGATGACATCATGAATAAATTCCTTCAGTGATGAATTGCGGTTCCTATCTCCACCTGAACGTATTCACAGCTGTTACTTGAACTCTCGCGGGATTTTGAAGCAAGACATCTCCGCAACTCCAATTGGTCAGATGGTATTCAGGGAACCAATCCGAAGCCTCGTTATGTGATCATGGTCATCAGATGTCACGATATCCACCCACTGCATTATGATGTAGCGTTTATTGGATGTCAACTATCAGCCGCTCTGCTGCTCGCAGCGCTATTGGATTATACTTACTTTAGGTGTCCTTTTTAAGCCTGACTGGACGCCACCAATTTAAGCCCCCGGAACGAAGCAGGGGTAGTGAAACGTACGTCGGGGCTGTGTCTGTACTCCCCTGGAACACCTCAACCAGGCTCAGGATTCTCAGTGGACACTGACTTCCACAAACTTTGCTATCACTCCATCCTTTCTACAGGACCTCTATACTGACTATTCAGTGGTGACTATTGTACTCATATAGTATGGTTCCTGTATTGTGTTTACTTTATACACAATCTAACTTTGATTGTTGAGTGGTATTATTATTAATATACATTGATTCAGTGTCCAATTTTACTAACCATCTTTTTTGACTGGCCGGTCTTGGGTTATATGAGTAGGTTATTCATACTTTCTGGTGCCATTTAAGTATGCACTTAATTTTGTAAGGTGCATTTACCAGAATTCATGTTTTTTTGGGGTTCCGAGGGGACTGTTTTTTTTTATAACAATTTTTTTATTGGACACATTCAGATATTACAGTACATACAGGGGTGTCATGAGGCCATGACATTGATGCTTATTACAATCTGTAAGTGACCAAATAACAGTTTCCGTTTCCTTTGGTAGTGGGGGATAGAGGGAGGGGTGAGAGAGGGGGGGGTGGAAGACATACAGGGGGGAAGGAGGGGAGGGGGGGATGGGGAGTCTGGAGGGTCAGCGGGGGGAGGGAGAGGCGTCCAGGCGACTCCCCCTCACCCCTCCCCCTCCCAAGAACTGGGGGGGGTGCGCCCGCCACCGCGACCCAGCTCGATTGGGTCTAATTTGCTAGCCAGGGGTCCCAGGTATTCAGAAACTGGGGCATTTTCTTTTGGAGGATGGCTGTTAATTTCTCCATAATCATAACTTCATTAATTCTCCTAGTAACGGTCGTTCTCGAGGGGGCTTTAATCTGCTTCCATGCGGCTGCTATAGAGCATCTGGCCGCCGTCAAAATGGCTGTAATTAGTCTGGACATTGGGGGGAGCAGGTCCTCGATTGGTTTGCTCAGCACCAGGGTCAGCGGGTCCATAGGTAGAGATAGTCCCGAGACTTCGTGTATGAGCTTCTGGATCATGGTCCAATACTTGTGAATCTCCGGACATGACCACCAAATGTGGGCCATGTCCCCCTTTTGACCACATCCCCGCCAGCACAGGTCAACTGTACCGGGGTAGATCTGGCTCAGCCTAGCGGGAGTCAGGTACCACTGAAATAGGATTTTATATATGTTTTCTTTTATTGTTGTGCAAATTGATGTTTTAGGGGCCTGCTCCCAGATCCCCTCCCAGTCCTCCAGGTCTATTGGTAGGCCTAGTTCCTCAGACCATCTTTGCATGTACCGATGGTTCGGTGGAGTGGAAGGGAACTCCAGTCCTTTGTATATTTCGGAGATCAGTCCTTTTTGATAAGTGCTTTTGGCACACAAAGTTTCGAATCTAGTTAGTTGGGGGAATTTGGAGGTTGGGGAAAGGGACAAAAGGAAGTGTCGAACTTGCAAGTACTTAAACAGGTGGAGGCCCTGGATCTCGAATTTATCTCTAAGCGCCTGGTAAGTAGCGATCTCATCTTTCTGCAGCAGATCGGCCACCATCCTAATTTTGTGACTCTGAAATTGGTCAAATTGACTTGGGGAACATCCTGGTGGGAATTTGGGGTTCCCGAAGATGGGGGTGAGCTGTGAGGGGGATGCTACCAGACCATACTTCCCTTTGCATTTAAGCCATATTTCCCACGTGCATCTCATTGCTCCCAGGGCAAACCTTGGCGGCTTAGCCCCGCTGCTGCCAGTAGACCACATTGCCACCTGGAAGGAGAGGGGGCGGGCGTAGTGAGATTCTATCTCTAGCCAAGAAGCTAAGGCCGGGTCGCAATTCCAAACTACAGTCTGCTTCAGCTGTGCTGCGATGTAGTATTTTGCTAGGTCGGGGACCCCCACACCTCCTCTCGCTCTAGACGAGAGCATCACCGACCGAGGGACTCTGGGCCTTTTATCGTTCCATATAAATTGGAGAAGTAGAGACTGCATGTTTTTAAGCGATGTTTGTGGGACCGGGATTGGGAGGGTTTGAAAATTATACAACAGTCTTGGGAGGACATTCATTTTTACTGCCGTCATTCTCCCAAACCATGAAATTTGGTGGTTTTTCTAGATTTCTAGATCTTTTTTAATCTGACTATTGTATTGGTATAGGGTATTGTAAGAATTAGAGATTTTGACCCCTAGGTATTTAATATGGGGGGAACTCCACCTGTATTTATAGCTGGCTTGAATGAGTTTCCAGTCCTGGGGTGGGAGGGATAAATTTAGGGCCTCAGATTTGTCCATGTTTATTTTGTATTTAGATACTAGACCGAATTGGGTCAGGTGCCTTTGGAGGTTGGGGAGGGACGTGTGGGGGTCAGCGAGAGTCAAAACTACATCATCAGCAAACAGTGAGATTTTGTGTTCTCTATCTCCAATTTGGATACCCTTTATAATGGGTTCTTCTCTGATCGTAGCTGCTAAGGGCTCTATGGTTAGGGCAAATAATAGGGGGGAGAGTGGGCAGCCTTGTCTGGTCCCGTTCCTAATTTTTATTGGGTCTGAGAAACATCCTGACAATTTGACATATGCTGTTGGGTTTTGATAAAGGGCTCTCACACCTTCTAAAATTGGGCCAGAGAATCCAAACCGCAGCATGGTCTGATCTAGGAAAGCCCATTTGATTCTGTCGAACGCCTTTTCAGCGTCTAGGCTCAGAATCATTGCCCTGGACTCAGAGAGATGCACATGGTCGATTATATCCACTATTTTGCGGGTGTTGTCGGAGGCCTGTCTTCCAGACACAAATCCTACTTGGTCTACATGTATAAGTCTAGGGAGAATTGGATTTAGCCTGTTTGCCAGGATCTTACTGTAGATTTTGAGATCGGTATTTAGCAGAGAGATGGGCCTATAATTTCCACAAAGGAGTGGGTCTCTGCCCTCTTTGTGAATGATCGCTAGATTTGCTGCTGTGATGGAGGCGGGTATCGGTTCTCCCTGTAGAAAGGAGTTATACATTTCTAGAAGATAGGGGGAAAAAATTGGCATGAACATCTTGTAATAGATGTTCGAAAAGCCGTCTGGGCCCGGTGTTTTTGCTGTTTTAAGGGATTTTATAGCTTGGGAAAGTTCCTCTTGGGTTATTCAAACTCTCTGTCTCTTCCGGGGCAAGGGTGGGAAGGTTGCATTGCTATAGATATTGGGTAATTTTATTGATGCTAACTGGGTCCTGCCCTGGGGGATGGAGGTTGTACAGGTCTCAATAAAACTTTGCAAATTCCTGTGCTATCTCCTTCTCTGAGTATGTGACCTGTCCTTTAGCAGTCTTGATTTTAGCTATCTGGGTGTCAGGGTTCTGCTCGCCACAAACCAGGACCGGACCGCGAGGCTGAGGTGGGGTTGTAAAAGCACCGACCTGAGACCGCGCAGGCTGATCCGGATTGCGCAGTTCGTAGTCATATGTCGCAGGATCAGGATTGGAGAAGACAGCGTCGTCATTGTAGAAGCCAGGGTCAGGACAGGAGACATCAGGATAAACATTGTTCAGGCAAGAGTTCGGCAACAGGTAGTCAGGAGAGCCCCGCTTCAGCTTAGGAGCGCGGGGTTGGCCTCTGCGCGAGCGACGACCATGGCCCATGGTACTGGTCACAGGAGATGGTAGGCAGACCAGAGTAGCACACCGCTTTGCTGCACGGGTGCACCAGTGCTACAGCGCAAGAGTCCTGAGCGGGCTAGGGAATCCTCTGTCTCAGCGCAGGAACCAGGACACGGCCTCTCTAGATTAGGGAAAGAGTAGGCCCCAGGAACCAGGAAGCTGAAGATACACAGGGAAACCTCCGCTTCAGTGCAGGAATCCAGGAGACTGAAGAACGCAGGGACGAAAGATCCGCTTCAGTGCAGGAATCCAGGAGGCTGAGGGACGCAGGGACGAAAACCTCTGCTTCAGCACAGGAGAACAGGAGTGGACCGCTGCGTGAATATAGCAGCCGGTCACAGGAAACAAGGAGCTGAAGTGAACAAGAAGAGTACTCAGCTACAACACAGGAGACTGGAGCAGACCGCTGCGTGAATATAGCAGCCGGCCTTAGGAAACCTGGAGCTGCAGACAACAAGGAGAATACTCCGCTTCAGCATGAGAGACAGGAACAAGCGAGGGCTTGTGGCAGAACAGATAGTGACATCCAGGAAGGACTATGCTCGGCCGGGAGCATTATGGGAAGACAATACTTAAAGGCCAGCGGGCCAATCCCCGGAGGGGGGTGTGAAGGTACTGCTCCAATGAATGAATGCAAGTCTAGGTTGCAGTGATAGGCTGCACAGCTGCAGTAGATACCAGAGGGAGTGTGTATAGCTTTGGTGAGTGAATCCAGGCTGCAGCAAACATCAGGAGAGGTGCTCCAGGACTGCACACGTCTGCAAGGTAAGGCAACCAGTAAACTGCGGAGCGGATTCCTTACAGTACCCCCCCCTTCACGCGAGACCTCCGGGCGAACATGAGCACACCTAGAGTTGGGGGACCGGGAATTGTTGCTGAACCGTCTAGGATTGGGGTTAGAGTCGTGGTCCAGAGACTCGTGGTTAGTCCTTAGTGTACCCCCAACCCCCGGTGAGAACTGCGGCCAGACAGGACCATCCATGGGTCTTGGGGACATTGAATTGTTCCTAAAATTCTTTAGGTGGAAAGGGCATCCGTAAACGAGCAGTTCTTTGGTGAGTACAGTTCTAGGATATGAGATTGATGGAAGAAACATCTTTGGTACATGGCTCGCCTCGCAAAATGACTTGGAAATCCAGGGCTGTGAAGAACCAGAGGGTTCCAGAGCAGAAACGGCAGGAGAACCCCTACAGGAAGCCCAGTCTTTAATAAATGAACCGGACTCTAGGATCAGCGGCCCTGATAGTTGATCGAATACACCA
>WSYH01008687.1:0-28265 GCA_036426205.1 Ascaphus truei | reverse complement strand
GGGGGCCAGGGACACTTGGGTGGGTGGGAGGTAGGGGGCCAGGGACACTTGGGTGGGTGGTTCGGGGGCCAGGGGCACTTTGGAGGGGGCCAGGGGCACTTGGGTGGGTGGGTGGGGGCCAGGGACACTTGGGTGGGTGGATGGGGGCCAGGAACACTTGGGTGGGAGGCAGTGACTGGGTGGGGTGACACCTTGCCGCCGGACGCTTTCCCCTGCTGCCCCCGATATCCCCTGCTGCCCGGGACGGGAGGTGGACTTGGGGGCACGGGGGGTGGGCTCGGGAGGGGGTGCCACGGGAGGTGAGCTCGGGAAGCGGGCCACAGTAGGAGCTTGTACTTCCACCCTCCCCCATGTAACGTGCGGGCCGCAGAGGAGCTGGTACTTCCTCCTCCGTCCCACGTTGGGAGCGGGGGGGAGGAAGGGAGCGGGACCGCGGGGGGAATCGCCGCCATTGTTTTTTAACTTGAGCGGGGGGGACGGGAGACACTGCCGGACAGCCTCGCTGCGACCCACCATTTGGGAAATGCTGGCATACAACAAACCCCAACTCCCCTTTAGACATCCAACACCCCATATCCTGCCTAACAACATCCCACCTCCATTAACATATTAGAGGCGACCCTAGGCCTTCCCTGCACTTAATCAGATTGGGGCTTTCTTCAGCTGCCCATACCTATGAAAATAAAATCGATCTCACACTTAAGTGATAAAATGCTTACAATAAATGTGTGTGTGTGTGTGTGTATATATGTGTATGTATGTGTGTATATACTTATGTGTATGTGTGTATATACATATATGTGTATGTGTGTACATACATACATACATACATACATACATATATATATATACACACACACACACACACACCACAGATTCTATACAACATTGCAGGGTAAATCTTTTGCTGTCTATAATTAATATCTTTAACAAATAAACATGCAGGAGGAACTGCATATTTAGAAACATTAAAAAGAATGATATACTGTACACACACACCCATTTACACAATCTAAACACAAACATACTGATCGTATACACATGCATAAATACAGATACACAGTGGCACTGACAGTTAAACACAGACACACTAATATATGCAGCCCCCTTTCCCCATGACCAAGGGAAAGTACCCGTGCTGTCATTACCTTTGAGGCTTACAAAAAGCCTAGGCGTCCGCCGATGGGAGCCTGGGGTGGTCTTGATTCTCTGTTTATAACGCCTCCACCTGAGAGGCATCTTAGCGCATCGGGATAACCCCTCACAGGAACCAATATAGCCAGTAAATACACACACAGGGTATATAACAAGGGTATTTACTGAATACATTCAATCAACACAATAATGATAACAGTACACTCAATATACACAGTGTATTACTCACCCCCATCCATCACAATGTCCACCTTCGGTGAGGTCTCCCCCACAGTTATGAGGGTGCTCTGGGCACTTAACCACTCAGGTGTTCCAAGAGCCAGGCTCACCCCAAAGAGTGTGTATGGATTAGCGCTACTCACTGTGTATGGCCGTAGGTGCACTTGTAAATACCTTCCTGGTCTTAGGCCAGACCAGGCCGACATGGCTGATGGATCTGACTCACCGCAATGTGGGCCCAGGTCGCGGTCTGCTGGATCGTCCCTCACACTTGTCCACATGCGCCCACCTCTGGAGGCAGCTCCAGCTGGAGTGTGTCCCTTTAAATGTCTATAGTTTCCTGTGGTCTGATTCCAGACCGCAGGCCACACACACCGCGTGGCGTTCGTCACTGATGGGCTAATAATAAGTACTATGTGTTAAGGGGAGCGTCCCTATCTGGGGGTCTTCCCTACAGCACACAACTATTCATGAGACCTGAGGGGATATCTGGCCTAGTCCAGCGGAGCACTTCTCTATGGACCTTACCTCACCCCTTGCTGTCCTGCTACCGACTCGCAATGTCGGTTGAGCGCGCTAAATGTATCTATCTGTGCCACCGATGTTCTTGGAAACCTAGTGGCTCTGGTGCCCCATGTGACACTTGCCCTAGAGGAGCATGGGACTTGTAATTCCCCTGCGGCTTTTGCGGAATCACCTAACATGGCCGCCACATCTCGGGACCCTCTGCGATTGTGCAACCCTTCCATCGTGCATGCGCGAGAACTAAGATGGCGGCCCCGCTTGCCGGGTACGCTGCGGAGCACCGGAGTGCTCTCTACACCTAGCCGGGCCTGCCTGCAGCTCGGCAGTAGCCTCCCCCCCTCCCACACCCACATCAAAGGTATGGGGGCTTGGCTACATATATATAATGATATACACAGATATGCACATACAGTACACATTTACACATGTAGACAGCTACACACAGATCCACACACATTATATACAGTTATTTATACTGCTGAAATTGTAAGACTTTAATTTCTTGCATGATAGGGCGGCTACTCCTCTGGCGGTACGCATTTCAGGGAAATAAGACATATTCTGGACATTATGGGTTCTGGAAATAATAGCAGCTGTCCAGCTGATTGACAGGGAAACATTTTGTAGTTCACTGGAGGGTGAGATATGCTGAGCTAATGCCATGTATGCTGGCAGCTTCACAATGTATTTCATACACTGCACTATGGTCACGGCCACCGTGCACAGCTGACCCTTTAAGAAGCAGGGGAGTAACAGACATAGAAACAAAGAGCCCAGGCGTCCAACCCCAGTAATGTATATATGTATGTCTCTCTTTATATAAGTATGTGTGGGGCTGTGTATCCGTGTGACTGTGCAGATTTGTGTGTATAATTGTATACACACAAATGTGTATTAGGCTAAGATTATAGTACTTACTTGCGCGCAACGGACCGCATAGCCTCGTGCATGCGTGTTGCCCGAGCGATGTGTGAAGTGGGCTGCGGGCGATTGGGGAGGCGTGGTGGACGGATAACGAAGCTGGTTCGCCCTCATTGGCTGAACCGCTCACGTGACGGGGACGTCGCGGCCGGGCTTGAAAATACAACATTTTTTGTCTTTTCAAAACGCGGTCTTGCCATCGCACTCTGTCGTGCACGCACAAACAGCGACCTCATAGGGATTATGACATGTGTGCTTGTCATGGGCGCACCATTGCACCGACTATCATTTCAGCCTTAGTGTGTAATGTATCTGTGTTTAAATTGTATAAGTGCCTTTGTGTAGATATTTGTGTCTCTGTGTCTGGGTACAGGGCCGCCAACAGATTTCATGGGGCCCAGGACAAATGAAAGGTTTCAGGCACCCCCCTCCCCCGAACCTATAGCGCACCTACCATGAAAAAATATTTTTTAGCGCGCAACTTTTACTTAACTGTTTTCTTATTGTAATACGGAAAAAAAATTACTATGCAATCTGTTTATTTTTATATTGTCAACAAAAGACAAGTGACTGCGTGCCTGCCTGGGTGGGTGAAAGACTGCCTGGGTGGGTGGGTGGGTAACTGAGTATCTTTGACTGGGTGGTTGACAGTGACTGGGTGGGTGACTGGGTGGGTGGGTGAGTGACTGGGTGAGTAGCTGGGTGGGTGAGTTGGTGGGTGACTGAGTGACTGGGTGGGTGGGTGACTGAGTGACTGGGTGAGTAACTTGACTGAGTGACTGGGTGTGGGACTGACTGGGTTGCATGACGGAGTGATTGGGTGGGTGAGTGACTTGACTGAGCGACTGGGTGAGTGACTGAGTAACTGGGTGGGTGATTGAGTAACTGGCTGGGTGGGTGATTGAGTGATTGAGTGGGTGACTGGGTGGGTTGGTGACTGATTGACTGGGTGGGTGGGTGAGTGACTGGGTGGATGACTGGTTTGGTGGGTGAGTGACTTGACTGAGTGACTGGGTGGATGACAGAGTGACTGGGTGGTGACTGGGTGGGTGAGTGACATGACTGAGTGACTGGGGGGGTGACTGAGTGACTGGTGGGTGGGTTGACTGAGTGACTGGGTGGATGAGTGACTGGGTGGGTGACTGAGTGACTGGGTGGGTGAGTTGGGTGGGTGACTGCCTGGGTGGGTGAGTGTGTGGGTGAGTGACTGAGTAAGTAACTGGGTGGGTGAGTAATTGAGTGACTGGGTGAGTGACTGGGATGGGTGAGTGGGTGAGTTGAGTGACTCGCGCGGGGGAAGCTCAATTGGCGTGTGCGGGCTCGCAACGGTGCTTCCCCTCCATCCCATGTTGGGAGCGGGGGGGAACGGGCCCACAGGCAGCAGGCCGGACACCCTGCTTGCCCTGCCCATGCGCGCCGGGACCTCGGCTCTGCGCATGCGCTCGGGGAATCGCCGACTTTTTTTTTTATATAACGGGCCCGCAGCATAGGGGGCCCAGGCGGCCGGGTCCCCTGACTCACGGGGCCCGGGACGCCAACCCCGGCAGACCCCCCTGCTGGCAGCCCTGTCTGTGCATATCATTGTGTCTGTCTTTAAGCTGTGTGTATTTGTGTGTACGGTATATAAGTGTCTGAATCAGTGTCGGAGTTTATACTGTGTGTATCAGTATGTGTTGTCTGTGTTTATCAGTGTTTATTGTGTGACAGGAGTGGGCTTATGTTGTTTCAATTGGGAAAATAGTACATACAACTTTGCAAGGTACTGTATTATGAAAATCAGATTTCAACAGAGGTGTATTTTGGACACAAAAATTCTCATATTTCTACGCCAGTGACATCTCTGGGGGAAATATATCTGACGTAGGGTAACGTAATCTATAGGGATTTCTGTTTTATGTTTTATCCTGTTATTTTAAGAAACTGTCCTGCATTTACTGTAATTGTATGTTCTTGTAATTATCTTTTTTCGTAATCTGAAGCACTATATATATATATATATATATATATATATATACATATATACATATATACATATATACATATATACATACATACATACATACATACATATATATGCTTTGGGGCTCTGAATGAATTATTGAATGCTCTGTAGAGAGTAATTTATATTTTCTGACACATTTTGCTACAACAGATTGTTGTGTGTTAAGTGCATAGTGTTTTCTATAATAAACAGGGACCTGAGACAATGGCAGATATATTAATTTACATATTTTTGCATAATTCTTTGGTGGTGGTAGTGGATAGATCTGATTGCATTTGAGTAAAGGGTTAATATTAACTCATTGAAAGTAACTTGCGTAGGAAAAAGGCGAGTTGACTAGAGTAGAGTAGCGTATTAACCCTGGTTGCATATCTAAGTCACATGCTCACTTGTGTGTTGTTCCTGACAGATGTATATCGGGACGGATTGAGGGAAGATATTGTTCATTTGAGGGATCATTATGAAGAAGAAAATTGTGGGTCACTGAGTATTTAGCTTATTCTGTATGCATGTCGCGTGCTCACAGGTGTGCTACACGTGACCGGTCTGTACATCAGTGTCTGAATCAGCGTCTGAGTTTAGACTGTGTGTGTATCAGTGTGCCTGTGTTTAAGCCAGGGGTGCACAATCTTTCCCTGCTGCGCCCCCCTGCCTGCTTCCCTCCTTGCTCGCGCCCCCCTCCCTTACCTTCTCTCCGATGTCAAGTGACGCCGCGGGGTCATGTAATGTAACGTTGGCATGGCAACGTGACGTCACATGAGTTGTCATAGCGACGCGTCACTGAAGAGAAGGTAAGTAAAGTTACAGAGGCCTCACGCAATCCCCCGGCATTAATTTAAATGCCTTCGGGGAAGAGCGTGTGGCCTCTGCAACCACCGCGCCCCGCATGAACAATCTTGTGCCCCCCCCCCCGAGTTTGCGCACCGCTGGCTTAAGCTGTGTATAGCAGTGTGTCTGTGTTTACGTTGTGTGCATCTATGTACATGTGAGCATGTGCAAATCTATGTGTATCATTTTACAAACCAGTATGTCTGTGATTAGACTGTGTATCAATGTGTGTGTGTGTTCGTGTGTAATTTAATATTTGTGTCTGTATGTACTGTATATGTTTATCATTGTATCAATGTGTGTGCACAGTTTTGGCATCAGTATCTGTATTTATATTACGATATTAATATTTGTGCATCACTGTATTAATGTGTGTTAACTGTATGTGTATAAGCGACTTTATGCAATGCATTGTGGGGCACAACTTTTGAGACAAATCTGTCTCCCAGGAAGTACAAGCACGCGCGGTATTCCTGCGGTGGCCCCTCCTGTGTCTATATATCTATATGGCATAGTTGGCCTTTACCCTCATTAGACTTGAATGGGTTAATAAGGTGGATTCTCTGAAAAGAAGACATCAACATAGAGTGCAATATTTAAATAGCTTGTCAGTGCTCTGGGCATTAATGAAACTTGTCTGTCAGGACATCACAAACTCACGTCTTCTGTGAAAGATCTGTATGTCAGTTCTGGGGCGGGAGGGAAATGATCAACCACCGCTCTGAGAGTTAAATGTCACACAGCTTTTAGTGAAAGGATATTATCCGTAAGAAACCCTTCGGAGTCCTGCCCTATATAAGCTGCCTGTCTCGTCAGTACTTTTCAACCATTTTGATTAAGGAACTCTAGAATTAGATTGGGAAATTCTGGGGAACCCAAACCCCCTCCCCCCTCCATCTCTCCCTCCCCCCCTCCATCTCTCCCTCCCCATCCATCTCTCCCTGCCCCCCATCCCTCTCTCCCTGCCCCCCATCCCTCTCTCCCTGCCCCCCATCCATCTCTCCCTGCCCCCGTCCGTCTCTCCCTCCCCCCGCCCGTACCTCTCTCCCCCCATTCGGCCATCTCTCTCTTCCCCCTTTTCACACTCCCCCTCTCTCTGTTCCACCTCTTACACTCTCTCCCTCTCACCTATCTCCCCCTTATGCTCTCTCCCTCGCTCTCTACCCCTCTTCTCCCCTCACACTCTCCCTGTCTCTCTTCTCCCCTTACTCTCTCCTTCTTACACTCTCCCTCACTCTCTCTTCTCCCCCACTCTCCCTCTCTTTCACCCTCACACTATCCCCCTCTCTCTTCTCCCCTCACACTCTCCCCTTACTCTCTCCTCCTTACACTCTCCCTCTCTCTCTCTTCTCCCCCACACTCTCCCTCTCTTCCACCCTCACACTTCCCCTCTCTCTTCTCCTCTCACACTCTTCTCTTGCACTCTCCCCTTCTCTTTATTTCCCCCTTACACTCTCCCCCTCTCTTCTCCCCTAACACTCCCCCCCTCTCTTCTCCCCTAACACTCTCCCCCTTTCTCCTTTCCCCTTACATTCTCCCCCTCTCTTCTTCCCTCACACTCTCCCCATCTCTTCTCCCCTTACTCTCCCAATCTTTTCCCCCTCACACTCACCCCTTAACTTCTCCTCTTGCAATCTCTGCTCTCTTCTACCCTTACACTTTCCCCTCTTTTCTCCCCTTACTCCCCCTCTCTCTCTTGCCCCCTTACACTCTCCCCTCTCTCTTCTTCCCTTACACTCTCTCACTCTCTTCTCTCCTTACTCTCCTCCTCCCTTCCCAATCACACTTGCCCCATCTATCTTGCACCTTTATAGTCTCTCTCTTCTCCCCTTACACTTGCCCCCTCCCACTTCCCCCTCACACACTGCCCTTACACTCCCCCCTCTCTCTTGCCCCTTACACTCTCCCTCTCTCTCCTCTCCCCCTCTCTCTTCTCCCCTCACACTCTCACCCTTCTCTCATGCCCCCTTATACTCCAACACACCCACAAACACACACACCTCTTTGTGGTCTGCAGCTCTCTCCTCCTATCAGCCGGAAGTTCAACCCGACTTACGGCATTGACAGGAGCAGGGAGAGGAAGGGTCACAGTAAGGCTGTGTCCCCATTACGTTCTACAGTGCACACCTCTGCGTGCGCTGTACGAACAAGCACCACCCCCCAATCAGGCCGGGCCCACTACGCACCTTGGCGCGCATTCGGCAGCCGCGCTCTACTACAATTTTTTGCAAAGACAAGAAAACTGTCTTTACAACTTGCGACAGAGGGCTGGCCACGCCCCTGCCGGCAAACCAGCCGCGTGAGGTCATGGCCACACCCCCGCTACGCCCCCCCATTGAATCTCCTGCATCTCACCTGAGGACCACAGATCGCGGTTTGCACGCGCCGCCCCCACCCCCGGGCGCGCGTGCTACAGTGCAGAATTGGACCGCGGCCTAAGGCCTCGTTCAGGGTGCCAGCTGCAGGACTCGGAGGGAGGGCGTGAGGGAGGCAGTGCTGCAGTTTGCTGGGCGATCTGTGTTTATCCCCCAGCAGACTTTTCAGCGTTGGGGAGGGGGCGGGGTTACACACAGCAGGGTAAGTATCCAAGTTGCAGTCATGAAATCATTCTGAAGAATGATTTCATTGGCTGCCTTGGTCCCTGTGACGCTGCTGCAGCTCCAAAAAACGAAATTTTCGTTTATTGAAACTGTAGTCAGCTTCAACTCCTGGCTTCGGAGACAGGGCGGTTGCTACCCTGAAAACCAGTATTCAAATTGAATACTTTGTTTCTCACGGCAGCACGCACGGCAGCACGCCCTCCCTCCGAAGCCAGCACCCTGAACGAGGCCTAACTGGGCGGCTGCTGCTACTGAGCTCAAGAGGCGCCGGGTCACTGCAGCCTGGGGTGCCGCCAGGCTTGGGAGAGTTGTTCTAACTCTCCCCCCTTGACGGCCGTGAAACCCCTGGGGGTTGCTCACGGAACCCCGGTTTAAAATGACTGGTTTAGGGAATACATTTGAGTCACGACAGCATATTTAGTTGCTACAGTATGTGTACAGATTGTTTAGCTGTGGTGGATGATATCAGTGCTAACAACAAAGATACTGTATAAGGTTGCTACGGAGAGAGTCATTTTGGATCTTCAACATGCAGACCAAGCATCCCAGGGTTTCACTGATAGAAATGCTGTCACTCCTATTCTCAAACGAATTGATAGTTTTTAGATTTTCTGAGCTTGTTGTGTTCTTTTATTTAGTTTTTTTGGTATTTTGTGTCTTTTTCTTTTATATAGCTATCATTGTGTTTATGCATTCATCTTATTTGTTCATGTCTCTTCTGGATGTGTTTTGCAATGTTTTGTTGTGGTGATGGTATATTTGTATGCACATTGTAACACCTCATCCATGGATTCCAGCTGGACTCCTATCTGTTTCACCTACAGTATCTCTAGTTCCTCTGTTTCTCTTTTCCCCTCCCCTTTGCCCCCCCCTACCTACAGTAGTTTCCCCTATGTGTTAATTCAATCACTTGACATTGATGTCCGTTCATATTTAACCATGCTTGCTATCATTGTATTCACTATTTTTTACTCGAGGAAAGCTTTACAGTTTCCCTTCATTGTTCCTAGGGCTTTGAATAATCGCATCACACTTTACACATTGTACACTCATTCATGCATGTACACACATTATACCCCCTTCACTTATATTATGTTTGATTGATGGCTCTGGATGGTGATCCCTCTCGCATGCATGGTAATGGTTTCATGTTGGACATGTGGAATTATTCGTATTATGGGATTATTCGTATGATGTCAACCCCTGATGAAGCACGGTTGCGTGTGCTACGCACGGTTGGTTTTCGTTGGTGGTTGTTACCACGCTTGTACGGAATAATGCTCCTGGGACCCAAAGCTCATTGGTCGATACGGGGACCTGATGCACTCAGTCTCTGTAGTATCACCTCCACGGATGGCGGGACCTTCCCATGTGTTCAAGCTCTATGCTACTATGTTTGTAATTGTATGTTACAGATACTACATGTGATTTTACTAACGTACACTTTTTTTTATACTTACCACTGGTGCACTATATATATATATATATATATATATATATATATATATATATATATATATATATATATATTAGGAAATAACCTTTTTAGTCCAGTTGCGATAGTGCAGAATAAATGAGGTATCACTTAATACTGAAGAACTCATTTATACATTAGTCTGCAACCCTGACTTTCACCATTATCCCCAGCATACAGTGCTTCCACTGCAGCAAGGGATTCTGGGAAATAACATGTAAATGAGCACACAGTGTCACCTTTTGAGATATACACCATACACATTTTAAGTTATGGTGGGTGAAAAAGGTGACAACAAACCTCCACTGTTAGCATATTGCCAATTAAGAATATCATTTGTGAGAGCACATTCACATGACACACACACACACACACACACAAATGCTCTTTCTCATAAATATGGGTAATTTAGTTCAATCTATTGGCCGAAACATATTAAGCTGCAACCATAGACCATTTCAGCAGGTTCCAACACTACCAATGTTTTACTGTGTCCTTCTGTTTTTCCTCCACTGCAGCGGAAACAAAAAAATGATATAGCAATTTATTTATTTATAAAATGTGTTACCAGGAAGTAATACATTGAGAGTTACCTGTCGTTTTCAAGTATGTCCTGGGCATAGAGTTAGGATGACAAATAATACATGGTTACAAATACAAAGTTACTTAAGTGAACAGGGTATACATTATATAGTTATAGTTAGAGATAATATATATATATATATATTAAAGGCTAAAGCTGGTAAATTCCAGGCATTACTGAAATCCCTGCTCTCTGATTGGTTAAAATTCAGGGCATTATTCATTCAGTTGTGCCCGGAATTTTTACGGCTCCGAATGTGGTTATTTCCAGCCAATCAGCTTTTCCTTTTGTCAGAAAAGTTCTGAGACAGGGCAGGGGATTGGTCAGGAAGCAACAACAGGCAGTGACTCCTCTCCCTTCTTCTGTGAACAGAGCTGACAGACTGCAAAAGGTTGTGCTCGCCACAAACCAGGACCGGATCGCAGAGTTGGTGGGGATAGTGAAACACTGATTGTGTAGTCCGTAGCTGGGTCGGGGTTGGAGAAGGCAGGGTAAACTGTTTTCAAGTTGGGGTGAAGGCAGGCAGCACAGGAGCGTAGTCGAGGTCACAGGCTGGGGTCGGCATCAGGAAACTTCAGCGAAGGCGCTTCAGCGTAGGAAAGGTCTCTGGAAGGGGAACAGGAACTGGACGTAAAGAAGGCCACTGGAAACAGGGGATGCAGATGGCCACGGAAACACTGAGGACTTCAGTGTAGCCATTTCAGCGAAGTGCTTCAGAGCGATTAAGGCAAAGTCTGCCAGGGACAGGAAGCTTTAGCACAGGGTTTACAGCACAGTAACGGCCTTTGGATGCAGGAGGTTTCAGGAAAAGAAAAGCTTCAAGACAGCACCAGAAGGCCAAGCAGAGGTGCTTGTGGCAAGCACAGTTACATGCAAGAAGATCTATGCTCAGCCGCTTCCTGAAGGAGGGAAGGGGGGGTGGAGGTCTGACTCTAAATAGCATAGCCAGCTAATAAGGGCAGAGCTGCACAGGAGGCAGCATCAAGCAAACTGCAGTGATTCCAGGAGCAGGTGATTCTGATTGCCAGTTCAGGGAAGGATTTGCTTAGAAGCTCCATAGTCATGTAAGGATGAGTTCCAGTCAAACCCAGAACCCGATTTATTACAGTATCCCCTCCTTCAGAAAAGACCTCCGGACGAACAGGAGCAGGATCACTCTGAGATTTAGGTGGCCTGGAATAGTTTTTGAACTGTCCCGGATCCCTTACACAGACTTAGTTGAATTAATTAAAGAGTGTAGCTGCAAAGTAAGTGTGCCTCCAGTGTGTGTGCAGCTGCAGTTTCTGTCTGTATGTGTGTGTGTGTGTGTGTGTGTGTGTGTGTGTGTGTGTGTGTGTGTGTGTGTGTGTGTGTGTGTGTCAGCAGCAGTGTGTGTGTGTGTGTGTGTCAGTGTGTCAGCAGCCACAGTGTGTGTGTGTCAGTGTCAGTGTGGCAGCAGCAGCAGTGTGTGTGTGTTTCAGTGTGTCATCAGCAGCAGCGTATGTGTGTGTCAGTAGCAGCAGCAGTGTGTGTGTGTGTCAGCAGCAGTGTGTGTGTGTGTCAGCAGCAGTGTGTGTTTGTGTGTCAGCAGCAGTAGCAGCAGCAGCAGCAGCAGCATTTGTGTGTGTCAGCAGCAGTTTGTGTGTGTATGTCAGCAGCAGTGTGTTTGTGTGTCAGCAGCAGCAGCAGTGTTTGTGTGTGTCAGCAGCAGTGTGTGTGTGTCAGTGTGTCAGCAGCAGTGTGTGTGTCAGCAGCAGTGTGTGTGTGTCAGCAGCAGCCGTGTGTGTGTGTGTGTCGTGTCAGCAGCAGCAGCAGCAGCAGCAGCAGTGTTTATGGGTGTAGCGTGTGTGGGTGTGTGCGTGTGGTGTGCTGTTGTGTTGTGTGTGTAGCAGCAGAGTTTGTGTGTAGCAGCAGTTTGTGTATGTGTAGCTGCTCTGTGTGTGTGTGTGAGTGTGTTTAGAGCTGCAGTGCGTGTGTGTGTGTGTGTACACAGAGGGGACGACAGTGTGTGGATATAGATAGCTGCAGTGTAAGTGTATATAGAGGTGGTTTAATGTATTTACCATTTTATTTTAATAAAAAAATCTATATAACTACACAAAGTGTCTATTATTTATGAAAAAAGCTTACATTTAGCCTATGATAGTAATAATCCTCTCAGAACAGGGCATTACTGGCCAATAATGCCCTGGCTGGGTTAAAGCAGCTGGGTTAAAGCTTTCAACTCATCCAGCCAGGGAATTATTGGCCAGTAATGCCCTGTTCTGAGTGTATTATTACTTAATTATAGGGTTATGTAACAGTTACAGACAAGATTAAAACGTGAGAAGGCTTTAGTTTTGAAATAACTTAGACTGGTGGTGGCTGTGAGAGTCTCCGGTAGATTGTTCCAGTTTGGGGGTGCACAGAAAGAAGAGGAGCGACCGGATACTTTGCTGAACCTTGGGACCATGAACAGTCTTTTGGAGTCAGATCTCATATGATAAGTGCTGCATGTGGTAGGGGTGAGAAGCTTGCCCAGATAGACGGGTAGCTTGCCCTGAAAGTATTTGAAGGCGAGACAGGAATGATTAACTTTGCGCCTAGATTCAAGTGATGACCAATCTAGTTCTTTGAGCATTTCGCAGTGATGTGTGTTGTAGTTGCATTGGAGGACAATACGGCATATTGAATTGTAGAGGGTATCAAGTTTGCTAAGGTGGGTTTGGGGTGCCGAGCCGTATACTATGTCCCAGTAGTCGATAATTGGCATTAGCATCTGCTGTGTGATACGCTTTCTGATCAGCAGACTTAGGGAGGATTTGTTCCTGTAAAGTACACCTAGTTTGGCATAGGGTTTGGATGTCAGGGTATCAATGTGCATCCCGAATATTAAATGGGAGTCAAGCCATATGCCCGAGTATTTAAAACTAGTAACAGGAGTTAGTGTGGTATTAGTGGTGGTTCTGATCTGAAGCTCAGTCATTGGAAGCTTTACAAATTTAGCCTTTGTCCCAAATACAATTATTACAGTCTTGTCAGTGTTTAAAACAGTTTGTTTTGGGAAATCCAATTTTCAAGTCTCAAAAAGTCAGATTGAATTATATGTTCAAGATCAGAGAGGCTAGGGCTGTGTGCATATAAGATTGTGTCATCTGCATACATGTGTATTGAAGCTCCCTTACAAGTTGTAGGAAATCATTGATGAACACTGAGAAGAATAGGGACCCCATAACAGAGCCTTGCAGGACACCACAGGTGATATCCAAGGGGTTGGAGTTAGAGTCCGAGATGAACACATGTTGGGATTTACCTGATAGGTAGGACTGATACCAGTTTAAAGCATGCTTCCCTATTCCAGAGCACTGGAGTTTGTTAAGCAAGATAACACGATCAACAGTATCAAAAGCCTTTGCAAAATCTAGGAATATTGTACCAGTGAGTTGTCCCCGTACCATTCCACACTGGATTTCATTGCAAACGTTTAGCAGGGTAGTTACGGTGGAGTGTTTGGGGCGAAAGCCAGATTGGAATTGGCTAGGGAAATTTGTCTTGGTATAATAATCGCTTAATTGAGGGTGAACACATTTTTCCATGACTTTGGATAATATTGAGAGAAGAGAGATTGGCCTGTAGTTTGAGACAGTGTTTTTCTCCCCACATTTGAAGATTGGGACAACTCTGGCAGTTTTCCAGGTTTTAGGGATATGGCCGGCGGACAGGATAGAGTAGATTATGGAAGCAATTGGTTTGGCAAAGGCTAGGGCACCAAGTTTTAGGAACTTAGATTGCAGTAAGTCAGGTCCACATTGGCTGCTTAGTTTTAATTTTAGGAGCGCTTGTGTAATCTCCTCTTCGGATACTGGACAAACTGAAAATTGTGAGCAGTGTTGGGAGAGGGTGGGGCTTTAGGAGTACTCTCAGAATGAGGTTCATGTTTGTGATTTGGGCTGCGTTGCGCTAATAGGTTAGTAGCACACCCCAGAAAGGAATCATTGAATGTATTTGCAATGTCAGTGGGATTTGTCAGAGTAATATTCTCCTAGTGATATTGCTTGGTTGATGATGGCTAGAAGGCTGGAATATATTGTTGATAACCTTCCAGAAGTTAGCTGGGCTTGATGTATTCTGGTGAAGATTGTCAGAGTAAGATTGTGCTTTTGCATGTCTTGTTTGCCTTGTGCACATATTCCGCAGGCATCTGTAGCTATTCATCTCCTTGGCAGTACCAGTTACAGCTCAACCCTGTTATAATGCTATCTTTTACAATGGGAATCCGCTTATAACGCGGTGCAAACGTGGCTCCCAATTTTTGTATTGATGAATACTTTACAACATGATTATTGGTATCTTAAATACTTTATTGTACAACGCATACAATTGTACATTATTTGTAACGCGATCCGCTTATAGCGCGGTGTGACTCTTTGGATCCCAAGCACAGCATTATAAAGGGGTTGAGCTGTAGTTATTAAGATCCTTGGTAGTGCCAGTTACTTTGTAGCTTTTCCATAAGGCATCTCTGAACTGGTAGAGTGCTATAAGGTCAGGTGTAACCCACGGAAGTTGGGCCCCCGTACTCTTATTCTGCGTAGTGGAGCATGGATATCACAGAGTTTTAAGAACTCGGATTGGAAATAGTTGAGTGCAGAATTAGGGGCAATTCTGTAACAAGGGCAGTTGGTAAGGTCAGCCAGAAACTGTTGTGGGTTAGGTTAAAGTTTTCTAAATGATCATATAATCAGAACATAACATCAGAACAATAACATAACATGCAGAGAAATATAATATGCAGAACAATGTAATAACATTCAGAGCAATATAATCAGATGCAGAACAATATAATAACATGCAGAGTGATCTCATAACATGCAGAGCTAAATAAGAACATATGTGCGGTGCTGGCCTTTCTGGCAGTGAAGGGGTTAATGATGCCTCTGCCATTTCTAGCTGCTGACCCCTAATGCCACATCTGATGCTCTTTAACCACTGCACAAATTTATTAACATACTGGTACACACACAGAGACACACTGATGCGCATGCACACACACACAGACACACAGACACACTAATGCATGTACGCACACACTGACACACACGCATGCACACGCACTTTAACATACTGATACACACACAGACACACTGATGCAGGTACTGTCGCACACACCCACTGATGCACACACGCACTGACGCACACACTGACAGGCACACATGCACTGTCGCATGCACGCACTGATGCACACACGCACTGACGCAGCATTCACTGACGCATGCGCACACATGCACTGACGCACGCACACATACACATATTAATACGCACTCATTAAGCTTGCAATGCAACAAAGGGCTCACCAAGATGTGCAACATTTTGCCGACCTCTCCTGCTGCAAATGGGTTAAACATTGTGTCAGATGTAATTGTTGTTGTTTTGCTACCCGTTTTTTTCGTTTGCTACGTTTCAAGGTCAGTGTTCAGCACACAGCCAGCTCTGAAAGCTCATCCCATACTGAGTCACCTACACAGATATGTCAAGTAGGAAACCTATTGTATCTGAACTCTCACCATGGATCCTTGCAGAGCAAACAACTGCTTGTCTAGATATATGTTAAAGTAAGATGTACAGTACTCATGAGACAGGTGTTTATTCAATCCCTCTCCTTATACAATACATAGGGAAGATTGCAATGTGTGGAGGTGTTTTTGCAGGCTATAGAATAATAGCCTAACTTTGCCTTAAGCAAAGACAATATATAAAATAAATCATTTAAATATATCTATATAAATAAATAACAATACGCAACCCTGCTTTAAAAAAAAAAAAAAGGGAATGTGGTAGAAAATATAGTTATTCCTCTTAATTGTATCGTCATATCATAATAGGATTTGAAAGCAACAATACTACAGTCCCCCCCCCCTTTTTTTTCTTATTTGTATATGTAAAGCATGTGACAATGTTCAGTAAACTGTAATTCGACATTCTTACCTAAACTGGCAATCGTTTGGTGCTCCTGTTATTCTGTAAATCGGTGAACATCCTGATTGTGCGATTAACCTAATTGCTGCTTCAGTCGATGTAACTCAGCAGCTACAATGTATCTTTATATTACTAAGGTAACCTTACCTATTGTTACAGTTTGCAGCTCAAACCGCTGGGAATATAAGCAACAAATTATCATAAACAGGAAAGTGTTGCAAAGATCTTGCACTGCTGGGGGGGAGGGGGGAAGCTAAAACCTGCTATAGAAATCAAAGGAAGCTCATTATATTATAACTTATTAGAAATGGCATTAAGACAAGAATAATAATAATGAAAAAAAAGACAGTACAGGTGGTACTCGCAATCCGACGTTTCACTTTACGACGGATGGCATATCCGAAGCATTACAATGCAGCCCTATGGGCCGTTTTCCGACGCCTGAATGCATTATCCGACGCCTGAATGCGTTATCCGACGCCTGAATGCGTTATCTGATGCTCACCGTCACTGATCAACATGGGACTCCGTTGGATAACCGAGGACTGCCTGTATGATCTAATACTACAGAACTGATTTAGTTAACCCCCCTCCATAAGATTTCACATTTTTCTGATTTAAAGTAGACATCTGTGCTCATTTGGTTTTTTTTTTTCATTGCTCTTTGCAGGTCTGATATTCAGCTATTTTGGTTATGGGTTCAAGGAATCTGTGATTTTTGGATGGAGAGGGAGGAGGAGAGGAGGGGAGGAGGGAGGAGAGAGGGGAGAGGAGAGGATGGGGGAGAGGAGAGGGAGGGGGGAGGAGAGAGAGGAGAGGGAGGAGGGAGAGGGAGGAGGGGGGAGGGAGAAAGAGGGGACGGAGAGAGGGGGGAGAGATGGGGAAGAGAGAGAGAGAGATGCTTTGGCAATACTGACATTTTTTTTGTCATGCCAATACAGCTGATTTGATTTGATTTGAGAGGAGAGAAAGAGGAGAGAGAGGAGAGAGAGGGGGAAAGAGAGAGAGGGGGAAAGAGAGAGAGAGGGGAGAGAGAGAGAAGGGGGAGAGAGGTGGGGAAGAGAGAATGGAGAGATAGGTGAGGGAGAGGTGGGGAAGAGAGAGGAGGGAGGAGAGGACGGGGGAGTTGGGGAGAGGGAGGGAGAGGTGTGGGGAGAGGGAGATATGCGCTTTGGCAATACTGAAATGTTTTTCTGTCATGCCAATAAAGCTGATGAGAGAGGGAGAGAGGGGGAGAGGTGTGTGTGTGTGTGAGAGAGAGAGAGAGGAGATGAGAGAAGGATGAGGCAGTAAAGAAGTAGAGAGAAGACAAGAAGATAGATGACGGCTAGAGGATGCAGAGCGAGGAGAGAGAGGGGAGGAGATGAGAGAGAGGAGAGAGAGGGAGAGAGAGGGGAGAGTGAGAGAGAGTAGAGGGGGAAGAGAGAGAGGAGAGACGAGAGGTAGGGAGAGAGGAGACGGAGAGAGAGAGAGGAGAGAGAGAGGAGAGAGAGAGAGTGGGGGAGAGAGAGAGAAGGGAGAGAGAGAAGGTGTGCTGTGGTGTAGGTGAGGAGAGAGAGAGAGAGAGACGGAGAGAGGAGAGAGAGACGAGAGAGAGAGAGAGAGAGAGAGAGAGAGAGAGAGAGAAAGAAAGAGAGGTGTGTGTGTGAGAGAGAGAGAGGTGGGGAAGAGAGAGGTGAGGAAGATAGAGAGAGAGGTGGGGAAGAGAGAGGTGAGGAAGATAGAGAGAGAGGTGGGGAAGATAGAGAGAGAAGTGGGGAAGAGAGCAAGAGAGAGAAAGAGAGAAAGAGAGCGGTGGGGAAGAGAACAAGAGAGAGACATAGAGGTGAGGAAGAAGAGAAAGGGAAGAGAGTAAGAGAGAAAGAGAGAGGGAAAGGAGAGATAGAGAGAGAGGGAAGGGAGAGAGGGGGAGGGAGAGAATACCAAGTCTTTACTGTGCTGCGCTGTGATCACTAAGTGTTTACCATGCTGTGCTGTGCGCAGTGTAAAGTCTTTCAGTGACTAAGTATTTACTAAAGTATGCCATGCTGTGCAAAGCGTTAACATTTTTTCCATCAAAGGAACCTGCTAAAAAATTGGAATATCACCCCTGGCTCTGTTGATCGTGTAACGGTGTCTGAATCAGTCTGTTCTTTGTGTGTATCAGTGTACTGTATGTATGTGTATCTGAAACAATCTGCTGTGTGTATCTGAGTGAGTCTGCTCTGTGTATATCAGTGTGTGTGCACATCAGTGTGTGTATCTGAGACAGTCTGCTCTGTGTGTAGCGTATCAGTGTGTGTGCACATCAGTGTGTGTATCTGTGACAGTCTGCTCTGTGTGTAGAGTATCAGTGTGTGTTTATTTGTGTGTGTCTGAGTCAGTTTGCTCTGTGTATATCAGTGTATGTACAGTATGTGTATCTGAATCTGTCTGCTCTGTGTACGTATCTGACCGAGTCTGCTCTGTTTCAGTGTGTACGTACCTGAGTCAGTCTGCTCTGTTTCAGTGTGTACGTACCTGAGTCAGTCTGCTCTGTGTGTGTTGGTGTATATGTACCTGACGCGAGAGAGACTGACTCAGGTCTATACACCAACACCCAGAGCAGACTGACTCAGGTAATATACCCACACACACAGGCAGCGACTGACTCAGGTACATATACACCGAACACCACAAGGCAGACTAACTCAGTAACATATACCCAACACACACAGAGCAGACTGACCAGGTACAGATACACCAACGACACAAGAGCAGACTGACTCAGGTTACTACACCACTACACCAGAGCAGACACTCGAGTAGTACACCAACACACCGGAGGCTTAGAACCCAATATGTACATACACGATACCAAAGGCAACTGACTCGACCACGGTTTAATATACACCAAACTCACACACAGAGCAGACTGTACCATGTACGAACACATGTCGACACAACAACTGACTCGCGTACCAACTGAACAGAGCAGACTGCGGTCAGATACACACAGCGAACAGTGTCGACACAACATGCTACCGGATATACCAGAGCAGCTCGACTTCAGACAACACAATAAACACAACAGCAGAGTATATCATATAACAAGCAGACTGCACAACATCACACTGTCACAACCTGAACGCACACACGAGAACTTAAGACCTGATGTGCACACACACTATAGGCAAGAGCCAGATCACTCAGATCAACGATGTTAGAACCCTAAGTACTGCAACGAACAGACTTTCGACGGGTGGGAATCTCAGATCAAACATTATTTCAGTTTCTTAGTAGTTTCCTTTGATGGAAGAATGTAACGCTTTGCACAGCATGGCTACTTTAGTAAATACTTAGTCACGAAGACTTTACACTGCGCACAGCACAGCATGGTAAACACTTAGTGATCACACAGCGCAGCACAGTAATAAGACTTGGTATTCTCTCCCTCCCCTCCCTCCTCCTTACGCCCCTCTCTCTACTCTCCTTTCCTCTGCTCTTTCTCTTCTTACTCTCTTTCCTTTCTCTTCTTCCTCCCTCACTCATTTCTCTCTCTTTTTCTCCCCCAGTTCCCCACCCGCTCTCTTTCTCTCTTTCTCTCTTCTTGCATCTCTTCCCCACTTCTCTCTCTGATCTCCCACCTCTCTCTCGATCTTCCTCACCGTCCTTCTTCTCCCCACCTCTCTCTGATCTTCCCTCACCTCTCTCTTCCCCCACCTCTCTCTCTCTCTCTCAGCATACACCCTCTCTGTTCTTTCTCGTCCTCTTCTCTCTCTCTCTCTCTCTCTCTCTCCTCTCTCTCTCTCCTCTCTTCTCTCTCCTCTCCTCTCTCCTCTCTCTCTCGTCTCTCCCTCTCTCTCTCTCCGTCCCTCTCTCTCTCTCCTCCTCAGCCCTTTCTCTCTCTCCCCTCTCCCACTACCCGCCATCCCTACTGCCCCTCTCTCTCTCCTCATTCTCTCTCTCGCGGGGGAGGGACTCCTCGATCGTCGCCTCACCTCTGCTCTGCTCCCCTCTCTCTGAGTCCTCTCTCCTGTCTCACAGTCTCTCCCATCGTCTCTCCCGTCTTGCTCTCTTCTCGTCAGGCTCATCATCTACCGCGTTCTAAACTCACTCTTCCGGTAGTATTCTCTCATCGAGCTCGGTCATCATCGTCTCGTCTCTTCTCTTCTGTCTTCTCTCGTCTGGACTATCCTGCTCGTCTCATCTCTCCCTCGTCCTCATCTTCCCTCCGATCGACACATCTCAGGGGTTACAGTCGCAAAGCTTGCTCACCGATCTCTCTCTTTCTCACGCCACCCTCCACACAACCTCTCCCCTTCTCCCTTCTCTCATCAGCTTTATTGGCATGACAGAAAAACATTTCAGTATTCCAAAGCGCATAATCTCCCTCTCCCACACCTCCAAGCCCAAATCCCTCCACTCCCCCACCGAGCTCCTCCCTCCTCCCTCCTCTCTCTTCCATCCCCACCTCTCCCTCACCTATCTCTCCATTCTCTCTTCCCCACCTCTCTCCCCCTTCTCTCTCTCTCCCCTCTCTCTTCTCTTTTCCCCCTCTCTCTCTTTCCCCCCTCTCTCTCCTCTCTCTCCTCTTTCTCTCCTCTCCAATCAATCAAATCAGCTGTATTGGCAGTGACAAAAAAAAGGTCAGTATTGCCAAAGCATCTCTCTCTCCTCTTGTCCCCATCCTCCTCCCCTCTCTCCGCCCTCTCTCCTCCCTCTTTCCTCCCTCCCCCCTCCTCCCTCTCCCTCCTCCCTCTCCTCTCTCTCCTCCCCCCTCCCTCTCCTCTCCCCATCCTCTCCTCTCCCCTCTCTCCTCCCTCCTCCCCTCCTCTCCTCCTCCCTCTCCATCCAAAATCACAGATTCCTTGAACCCATAACCAAAATAGCTGAATATCAGACCTGCAAAGAGCAATGAAAAAAAAAAACCAAATGAGCACAGATGTCTACTTTAAATCAAAAAATGTGAAATCTTATGGAGGGGGGTTAACTAATCAGTTCTGTAGTATTAGATCATACAGCAGTCTCGGTTTATCCACGAGTCCCATGTTTGATCAGTGACGGTGAGCATCAGATAACGCCTTCAGGCGTCGGATAACGCATTCAGGCGTCGATAATGCATCAGCGTCGGAAAACGCCCATAGGCTGCATTTAATGCTTCGGCTATTGCCATCCGTGTAAAGTGAACCGTCGGTTGCGAGTACCACCTGTAGCTGTCTTTTTTTTCATTATATTATTCTGTCTTAATGCCATTTCTAATAAGTATAATATATGAGCTTCCTTTGATTTCTATAGCAGGTTTTAGCTCTCCCCTCCCCCCCAGCAGTGCAAGATCTTTGCAACACTTCCTGTTTATGATAATTTGTTGCTTATATTCCCAGCGGTTTGAGCTGCAACTGTAACAATAGGTAAGGTTACCTTAGTAATATAAATACATTGTAGCTGCTGAGTTACATCGACTGAAGCAGCAATTAGGTTAATCGCACAATCAGGATGTTCACCGATTTACAGAATAAACAAGCACCAAACGATTGCCGTTTAGGTAAGATGTCGAATTACAGTTTACTGAACATTGTCACATGCTTTACATATACAACTAAGAAAAAAACGGGGGGGGACTGTAGTATGTTTGCTTTCAAATCCATTATGATTGACGATACAATTAAGAGGAATAACTATATTTATACCACATTCCCTTTTTTTTTTTTTAAAGCAGGGTTGCGTATTGTTATTTATTTATATAGATATATTTAAAATGATTTATTTTATATTGTCTTTGCTTAAGGCAAAGTTAGGCTATTATTCTATAGCCTGCAAAAACACCCTCCACACATTGCATCTTCCTATGTATTGTATAAGGAGAGGGATTGAATAAACACCTGTCTCATGAGTACTGTACATCTTACTTTAACATATATCTAGACAAGCAGTTTGTTTGCTCTGCAAGGATCCATGGTGAGAGTTCAGATACAATAGGTTTCCTACTTGACATTCTGTGTAGGTGACTCAGTATGGGATGAGCTTTCAGAGTCTGTGTGGCTGACACATGACCTTGAAACGTAGCAAACGAAAAAAACGGGTACGGCAAAACAACAACAATTACATCTGACACAATGTTTAAACAACACCATTTGCAGCAGGAGAGGTCGGCAAAATGTTTGCACATCTTGGTGAGCCCTTTGTTGCATTGCAAAGCTTAATGATTCGTGATTAATAGTGTATGTGTGCTGTGCGTCAGTGCATGTGTGTCGCATCGTCAGTGAATGCTGCGTCATGTGCGTGTGTGCATCAGTGCGTGCATGCGGACAGTGCATGTGTGCCTGTCGTGGTGTGCTCAGTGGTGTGTGCATCGTGGGTGGTGGTGCGACAGTACCCTGTGCCTCAGTGTGTCTTGTGTTGTATCATATGTTAAAGAAGTGCGTGTCATGCGTGTGTGTCAGTGTGTGCGTACATGCATTAGTGTGTCTGTGTGTCTGTGTGTGTGTGCATGCGCATCAGTGTGTCTCTGTGTGGTACCAGTATGTTAAAAATTTGTGCAGTGGTTAACGAGCATCAGATGTGGCTTAGGGGTCAGCAGCTAGAAATGGCAGAGGCATCATTCCCCTTCACTGCCAGAAAGGCCAGCACCGCCATATGTTCTTATTAGCTCTGCATGTTATGAGATCCACTCTGCATGTTATTATATTGTTCTGCATCTGATTATATTGCTGCTTGATTTGTTATTACATTGTTCTGCATATTATATTTCTGCATGTTGTTATTGTTCTGATGTTATGTTCTGATTATATGATCATTTAGAAAACTTTAACCTAACCCACACAGTTTTCGGCTGACCTTACCAACTGCCCTTGTTACAGAATTGCCCCTAATTCTGCACTCAACTATTTCCAATCCGAGTTCTTAAAACTCTGTGATATCCAGCTCCACTACGCAGAATAAGACTACGGGGGCCCACTCCGTGGGTTACACCTGACCTTATAGCACTCTACCAGTTCAGAGATGCCTTATGGAAAAGCTAAAAGTAACTGGCACTACAAGGATCTTAATAACTACAGCTCAACCCCTTTATAATGCTGTGCTGGGATCCAAAGAGTCACACCCGCAGCGAACTAGCGGATCGCGTTACAAATAATGTACAATTGTAGCGTTGTACAATAAGTATTTAAGATACCAAATCAGTTGTAAGTATTCATCAATACAAAAATTGGAGCCACGTTTGCACCGCGTTATAAGCGGATTCCCATTGTAAGAATAGCATTATAACAGGGTTGAGCTGTAACTGGTACTGCCAAGGAGCTGAATAGCTACAGATGCGCCTGCGGAATATGTGCACAAGGCAAACAAGACATGCAAAGCACAATCTTACTCTGACATCTTCACGAATACACAAGCCAGCTAACTTCTGGAAGTTATCAACATATATTCCAGCCTTCTAGCCCATCATCAACCAAGCAATATCACTAGGAGAATATTACTCTGACAAATCCCACTGACATTGCAAATACATTCAATGATTCCTTTCTGGGGTGTGCTACTAACCTATTAGCGCAACGCAGCCCAAATCACAAACATGAACCTCATTCTGAGAGTACTCCTAAAGCCCCACCCTCTCCCAACACTGCTCACATTTTCAGTTTGTCCAGTATCCGAAGAGAGATTACACAAGCGCTCCTAAAATTAAAACTAAGCAGCCAATGTGGACCTGACTTACTGCAATCTAAGTTCCTAAAACTTGGTGCCCTAGCCTTTGCCAAACCAATTGCTTCCATAATCTACTCTATCCTGTCCGCCGGCCATATCCCTAAACCTGGAAAATGCCAGAGTTTGTCCCATTCTTCAAATGTGGGAGAAAAACACTGTCTCAAACACAGGCCAATCTCTCTCTCTCCATATTATCAAAGTCATGGAAAAATGTGTTTCACCTCAATTAAGCGATTATTATACCAAGACAAATTTCCCTTAGCCAATTCCAATCTGGCTTCGCCCCAAACACTCCACCGTAACTACCCTGCTAAACGTTTGCAATAAATCCAGTGTGGAAATGGTACGGGGACAACTCACTTGGTACATATTCCTAGATTTTGCAAAGGCTTTTGATACTGTTGATCGTGTTATCTTGCTTAACAAACTCCAGTGCTCTGGAATAGGGAAGCATGCCTTTAAACTGGTATCAGTCCTACTATCAGGTAAATCCCAACATGTGTCATCTCGGACTCTAACTCCAACCCCTTGGATATCACCTGTGGTGTCCTGCAAGCTCTGTTCTGGGTCCCTATTCTTCTCAGTGTTCATCAATGATTTCCTACAAACTTGTAAGGGAGCTTCAATACACATGTATGCAGATGACACAATCTTATATGCACCAGCCCAGCCTCTCTGATCTTGAACATATTATTCAATCTGACTTTTTGAGACTTGAAAATTGGATTTCCCAAACAACTGTTTTTAAACACTGACAAGACTGTAATAATTGTATTTGGGACAAAGGCTAAATTTGTAAAGCTTCCAATGACTGAGCTTCAGATCAGAACCACCACTAAACACCTAACTCCTGTTACTAGTTTTAAATACTCGGGCATATGGCTTGACTCCCATTTAATATCGGGATGCACATTGATACCCTGACATCCAAAACCCTATGCCAAACTAGTGTACTTACAGGAACAATCCTCCCTAAGTCTGCTGATCAAAAGCGTATCACACAGCAATGCTAATGCCAATTATCGACTACTGGGACATAGTATTACGGCTCGGCACCCCCAAACCACCTTAGCAACTTGATACCCTCTACAATTCAATATGCCGTTATTGTCCTCCAATGCAACTACAACACACATCACTGCGAAATGCTCAAAGAACTAGATTGGTCATCACTTGAATCTAGGCGCAAAGTTAATCATTCGTCTCGCCTTCAAATACTTTCAGGGCAAGCTACCCGTCTATCTGGGCAAGCTTCTCACCTCACCCCTACCACATGCAGCACTTATCAATGAGATCGACTCCAAAAGACTGTCATGTCCCAAGGTTCACAAAGTATCCGGGAGTCTCGCCTCTTTCTTCTGTGCACCCCCAACTGGAACAATCTACGCGGAGACTCTCACAGCCACCACCAGTCTAAGTTATTTCAAAACTAAAGCCTTCTCCACGTTTTAATCTTGTCTGTAACTGTTACATAACCCTATAATTAAGTAATAATACACTCAGAACAGGGCATTACTGGCCAATAATTCCCTGGCTGGATAGTTGAAAGCTTTAACCCCAGCTGCTTTAACCCAGCCAGGGCATTATTGGCCAGTAATGCCCTGTTCTGAGGATTATTACTATCATAGGCTAAATGTAAGCTTTTTTCAATAAATAATATAACACTTTGGGTAGTTATATAGATTTTTTTATTAAATAAAATGGTAAATACATTAAACCCCTCTAGATACACGTACACTGCAGCTCTAATCTATATCCACACCAAACCTGTCGTCCCCCTCTGTGCTTACAAACCACACCACACGCCACTTGCCAGTCTCTAACACACTCACACACAAACAGATGCCAGGCTACACATACACACAACTGCATGCTACACACCAACTTGCTGCTCTACACCCAACACAACAACACACAGCCACCACCACAACGCACCCACACACGCTGCACACACGCTACACCCCATAAACATGCTGCTGCTGCTGGTGCTGCTGCTGACAACGACACACACACACACACGGGCGTGCTGCCCTGACTACCCACACTGCCTGCTGACACACACACCTGCTGCTGACACACTGACACACACAACTGCTGTCACACACTGCTGCTGACTGCTGACCACACAAACCGACCTGCTGCTGACTGACACACAACACACTGTCTCGACTACACACCAAATGAACTGGCTGCCACACTGGCTGCTGCTGCATGCTGCAGGCACAAAAACTGCTGACACACAAACACAACGCTGCTACCCAAACACTCGCCTCCTGGACACACACACACACTCGCTGCCTGCCTACTGACACACACATCATTTTACGCCCTGCGCTGATGACCCACCCACTGAAACACACAACACACACTGCGCTGCTGCCCTCACTAGACACTGACACACACACACTGTGGCTGATGACACACTGACACACACACACACCACAATGCCCTGTCTCTGACACACACACACACAACAACACACACACACCACACACCACACACAAACACACCACACACACACCACCACTAGACATGAAGAAACTGCAGCTACACACACACACTGCAAGCCACACGTTTACTCTGGCAGCTAGCAACTCTTTAATTATATTCAATAAGTCTGTGTAAGGGATCGAGTGACAGTTCCAAAACTATCCAGGCCAACCTAAATCTCAGAGTGATTCCTGCTCCTGTTCGTCCGGAGTCTTTTTTCTGAAGAGGGATTACTGTATAATCGCGTTCTGGGTTTGCTAGGAACTCAGTCTTACATGACTATGGAGCTTCTAAGCAAATCCTTCCCTGAACTGGCAATCAAATCACCTGCTCTGAATCCTGCCAGTTCTGACTTGATGCTGCCTCCTGATGAGGCACTCATGCCCTTATAGCTGGCTATGCCTATTTAAAGTCAGATCCTCCACCCCCCTTCCCCCTTCAGTAAGCGGCTGGCATAGATCTTCTTGCATGTAACTGTGCCTTGCCACAAGCACACTCTGTCTTGGACACTTACTGGTGCTGTCCTTGAGCTTTTTATTCTTCGTCCTGAACCTCCTGCACTCAAAGGCCGTTACTGTGCTCGTAACCCTGCTGGCTAAAGCTTACCTGTCCCGGCCAGACTATTGCCTAATCGCCTCTGAAGCACTTCGGCTGAAATGCTACACTGAAGTCCTCTGGTTTTCTTGCCCATGGGCCATACTGCATCCCCTGTTTCCAGTGGCCTTCAATTTACGTCCAGGTTCTGTTCCCCTTCCAGAGACCTTTCTACGCTGCAGCGCCTTCGACTGAAAGGTTTCCTGATGCCGCAACCCCAGCCCTGTCGACCTCGAATACGCCTACCTGTGCGCTGCCTTCACCCCAACTTGAAAACATTACCTGCCCTCTTCTCCAACCCCGACCACAGCTACGGACTACCACAATCATGTTTACTACTATCCCCACCAACTCTCTGCGATCCGTCCTGGTTGTGGCGAGCACAACCTTTTGCAGTCTTCACTCTGTTCACAGAGAAGGGAGAGGAGTCACGTGCCTGTTGTTGGGCTTCCTGACCAATCCCCTGCCCCGTTCAAACTTTTTCTTGACAAAAGGGAAAAGCTGATTGGCTGGAAAATAAACCACATCTCGGAGAGCCTTAAAAAATTCGGCACACACTGAAGAATAATTGCCCTGAATTTTATACCAATCAGAGCAGGCAGGGATTTCAGTAATGCCTGGAATTCACCATGTTAGCCTTTATATATATATATATATATTATCTCTAACGATAACTATATAAGTATACCCCTGTTCCTTAGTATTGTATTTGTAACCATGTTATTATTTTGTCATCCTAACTCTAGGCTCCAGGACCATACTTGACAAACGACAGGTAAACTTCATATGTGATCTTCATAGGTGAACATTTTTATAAATAAATAAATTGCTATATCATTTTTTGTTTCCGCTGAGGATGGAGGGAAAAACAGAAGGCAACAGTAAAAAACATTGGGTGAGTGTTGCACCTGCTGAAATGGTACTAATGCGTTGCAGCTAATATGTTTCGGCCCATAGTTGAACTAAATTACCCATATTTATGAGAAAGAGCATTGCTGTGCTGGTGCTGTGTGTGTGTGGTCCATGTGAATGTGCTCTCACAAAGTGATATTCTTAATAGCTGCATATGCTAACAGGTGGGGTATTAGTTTGTCACCTTTTTAATCAACCACTAACTTAAAATGTGGTATGGTGTATATCGTCAAAGATGTGACACTGTGCTGACTCATTTACCTGTTTTTCCCAGAATCCCTTGCTGAACAGTGGGAAGCTACTGTTAGCGCGGAGGATAATGGTTGAAAGTAGGGTGGTCAGACTATATGTATAAATGAGTTCTGG
>WSYH01008686.1:0-28270 GCA_036426205.1 Ascaphus truei | reverse complement strand
AAGGCGGCGGTAATAGTAGTGTTCGCAGTATCTAGATCCGTCCTTAGATCCTCAGTTCGGTTGGCCGCAGAGTAAATTGCGAGCAGAGTTTCTGTAGCTCACTGTTATTTCTCTCTCCAATTTCACTTCTTCACGGAGAAGATCAACAGTTATGCCCGGCAGCTTGCAGTGCATCTTCAGGGCTGGTCAAGGGATTGTCACTCTTGGTTCCGGCTCCGCTTCCCTGGTGTGGTTTGTTCAGGGTTCCTCACTGTTGGCACTGAACAGACACTTTGTGTTACACGACTACTGCCTTGGGCCCTCGGATATTTGTCAAACCGCGTGCCGAATCCTCCATTTCCATAGGCTGCAGGGCATTCGGACCCCCTTTTTCTCGCTTTTCTTTTTCCGCCTTTTGCTTGGATGACTCCGTCCCATCAGGGATACTGGGGTCTCCGTTCTTTATTTGAAACTTCAGTAGCTTCACTGTATCGTCAGGCTTTTCTTGCAGTTGCGTTAGCTGGCAGGAATAGTCGGGTCATAGAGACCCGTTTGTTCTGTGCGTATCGAGTTTAGGCACCTCCACCATTTTGAGTGTTTTGTAGGTGGATGAAACGGTTTGGAGTCCCCATAAGAGATATCTCCATCCTTCAGGTTCTCTGGTCTGGGCCAGTTTATTACTGCTTCAATATTGGCTTGGTCGGTAGCCACTCCTTTGGCGGACCAATATGGCCCACGTAGGGAATGTAGGGCCTGCAAGAACTTGCATATGTCTAATGACAACTTCAGGCCTTCCGTCTGTAATCAGTCTAGGACCTTCAAGAGATGCTCCTCATGTTCTTCCAGCGTCCAACCAAAGACAATAATGTTGTCCAGGTAGACCAGACATTCTCATGGGTTCATGTCTCCGATGGTTTTCTCCATCAGCTGCTGGAACGTGGCAGGTGCCCACAAATGCCTTGAGGCATTCTGGTGAATTGATAAAACCTAAGGGGGCAGACAAATGCTGCCTTCTCCTGGTTCTCAGAGCTCATGGGGACCTGGTAGTATCCAGACAAAAGTCCAGCACGTGAGCCACTGACTGCGGATAAGGCACTCTTCAATCCGCGGCAAGTGTTATAGGTCTGGAACGTGTGGCAATCCAGAGTACGATAGTCCACCCATAGCCATTCTTTTTGTACCACCACGATAGGGGAGAAATAGGGGCTATGGGACTCCGTCACAATGCCAGCAGTTTCCATCTCTTTAGGACATTCCTCACATATCCACATCTCTGGGAGCTATGCGTCAGGAACGCTCGGAATGGGTGGAATCATTCAGTCAGATCGTATGTTAAGCACTCTTGCTGCAGCCTACATTCATTTTACATGGTGGAGAACACTCTTGGCGCTCGCTAGCTTATTGTCCGTCGCTTCTTCCACTCTGGAGGTAAGGACGATTCCCTGAAATCGAATTGCAATCCGGGGTGCTTCCCGCAAGGTAGCCGCATTTACATGTGCTGGATTCCACTTGAACAACGGGGTATATTCAACCAGCGCTTGACCGACGTCAAAACCGAATAGGGTTAGGCGAGATGTTCTGTATAGATACTGTAAACTGACGAGGAAGCGAGGACTTCCACTCCTTCATTTCTGGCACCACTTTGAACCCTCTTTCGCGTCTCTTTAGGTGTGATTTCTAGTGAAAAGTACCAGTCTTTTCACACTGACACGGGTTGTGGGTTACAGGGCCATGTGTCTCACTCCCCCTGGTAGAATCTCTGCCAAACCTTCTCAACGTTGAAGAATTATCCAAACCCTTCATGGGCAGAGATTTGTAGCACTCATTCTTGAAGACCGGATAGATCCGCAGGGACGATAGGGTAACTCTCTGGCTTCTTAAGGTAGGCCGGATCAGGGCTCGCACCCATGAGTGTTACTCCCTAATTTGATGGGGGAATTTGGGTGTTCCTGGGGTTCGGGACATACAAGGCTTCCACTTCCATGGGGTGAATTTGTCGTGTTAAGCTGCGGTATATCCAAGCTGCTACTTAAATCACTCCGTCATGGGTGCATCTTCCATACTAGGGCCCCATAACTTAATTTTCTCTGCCGACTGCATAGGAGATGCCGGAGGTGCAGATCATAAAAGGGCCGATAAATAATGGTCAATTGAGATCCAGTGTCCAGCAAAGAGGAGGAGCGTATATTCCTCCACTAGTCTCGTAATATGGTTGCAGGTCCTACTCGATTGTAGGCATCCGGTGGGTGTTCTTTTTTGGGATTGGGCACAGGGGGCACTATCCAGGATGTGGAAGGCTGCTCCTCCGGTGAACGGAGAAAGGCATGGCTCCGGGGGTGGGAATGGTTGACTTCGGACAATCCCGTGCAAGTGACCTTCTTGGTTGCAGGTAAAGCATCAGTTACCTCGGGCCGCACTGGAGCCAGGATTCAAGGCCAAACTTCAAGGGGCTGATCTGGGGATTTGGTGTGGAGGTTCCGTACTCTTCTAGGCTGTAGATCTGCGTTTAAGTCCACTAACCTCTGTGCTGTAGCATCTGTCATGTTCTTGGTGCATTCTTGCCATCGTAGAGGCGAGGGGGTTTTATACACTCCATTATCCGCTGCCTCTTAACAGCTTCAGTGCAGACCATTCCTCCAGTGGTTGCAAGGTATGGTCTTTCCAGGCTTCGAAGGCCTCTTCTCCAACGGGCATGGAAACACCCCAGAAAAGCTTTCAGTTTACGGTGATGCTGTGGCCTGAGCCGACTCGCCTCTGTTCCAGCCAACTGCTGTATGGCTTCTGTGAGCATCTGAGCTCCATATGTGAGTGGCGGTGTAGGAATCGGGGAGTGCGTCCCTGCGGCGCGGTCCCTCCTCGTTAATATAGTACTGCAGCGGCAGCTGCCGAAGATTCGCCCCCCGCTGATGTGCGCATCACGTTCTGTTACGAGTGTGCGGCACCCGTCCTTCTATGCACGTCACTAAGCATAGCTCCGCCCCTCGCGGACGCGCGCCACCTCCGCTGTGTGCAGTGCACGCGCATGACGGGTGCAACGAGCCCCAGACGTGTCAGCTTTGCTATGAGCCTTGTCTCCTGCAGCCTATCCTGGATCTGCGGAGGCCCCGCCTCCGCTCCCTCCCTACTGGTTTCTGTTCCTATATAGGACTGCCTTCTTTGCATACCTTGCTGAACATAGACTTTGTGTAGCCTTGTGTGTGCCTGGCTTGTCCAGCCCAGTCCTGCTTTGATTTCTACAGTTACCCTCGTGTACCGACCTGGCTTTGCATTTGGATTCTCTCTGGCTCGTGACCCCTGGTGGATTAACCTCCGTTGTACCGACCTGGCTTTGCATTTGGATTCTCTCTGTCTTTACCCTGGCTTAGGAGTAACGATACGTGTCCTCTCTACCCTTGGAACCTGGCGAGTATTGGATTAACCCTTTTTCTTCATTACCCAGACCCAGCAACGCTACAAACCACCTACTGGGCCCGCCTTGCTATGTGGGTGTGTGGCATTATCCTTCCCACCTCAGTGCGGGCTCAGGTCTTGTCTGTGGGTCGCACAAGTGGACAGGTGGTAACTGTGACTGCTCTGACCAGATCGTCGGCTGGGACGTACGCGGCACTGGTTCGCTCCTGCCGGGACTTCCTGGGGAAGGTGAACAAATAACACGGAACTCCTGCATGTCAGTGGCGAAACTAGTGGGCTCCACCTTCATGGCTATTTCTGGATAGATTATAGGGGCACCCGCTATCTAGCGCTCCTCGGAACCATAAGGTGGGCGGACCTCCTTAGTTAAGTCATACCAGCTGTAACTAGCACTGCTCACCATACCTTTTCGGTTGTTCGGCGGTCTAAGATATACCGGGCCTGTAGGCTGGGAACTCCCCCAGTACTAGACAGAGTCATAAGACGAGGTGTGGGCGGGGACTTGCCCAATGGCGAGCACCTGTTGGGGTGGTACGTAGCTTTTCAAGGCCCATTCATAGACCCCCTGCCGGGATGTTAAAGATATGATCAGCAATTTGGATTGGATTGTAGTATCTTTGGTCACCCCAGGTCTGAATCTCAGCAGCGCTCCAAATGTAGCCCCCTTTCCTATGCCTAAGGGAACCGGGGCGACTAGCGTTCTGCCTATACCGTATGCTCACAGGAGGGCCTGAGCCTCTGCTACTCGGAGCCTGGATGGGCTCTCTCTCTCTTAGTGCAGCGCCTCCACCTATAGGGATCCAACATGGGCAGGATGACTCCTCATGGGAGCCATAAATACAACACAGAAATAACAATACCACACCATATATGTATTACTTGGTTTACTGTAACCCACAGTATGCAAAACACAATACAACAACACACTGATACAATACCCGGTGTGTCTTCCCAAAGTACTGAGGGTGCCCAGGACCTAAACACCCGGTTGTCCGCCAGAACAAGTCCCACCCAATGTGACGTGGCGCAACCCCTGTGTGAACCGTTGGTGCACGTGTGATACCTGGCTGGGTACTCCAGTACACCAGATTGCAGACTTGCTGAGACAGTCACACGCAGCGGGGCCTCCGACAGCAATCATCGCCTAAGGATCCTGGCCACATGCGGTGAATGCAAGCTCCAGCTGGAGTGTCTCACACAATGTCTCTGAACAAGCTGCAGCCCGCCCGTGGATGTCTGTACACTGGGGTAGCGGTACGTGTTAGGGGAGGAGGGTCCCTATCTGGGGCCTTCCCTACAATACGGATCATGGTTGGCTCAGGGCCTAAGGGGCGTAGTATCTGGCCTAGCCAGGAAGTCAGCTGCCCTGGGACACTACTACTTCTGTCCTGGCTCCCACACGACTGACTGTGGCTCCTGCTCAGCAGAGGATATCCTGTTCTTTAGGCTGCAGTTTGCTTTCTATTGGCTGGATCATCCCATGTGTTAAACCCTCCCTGTGGATTCTGGGACATGTACTCCTGCTTCCGTCTTGCATGAGCCAATCTAGATGGCCGTCGTGCTGGCAACACTGCGAATGCACACCAATCAAAAATGGTGGTCCCACCTTCTCCCCGATTGCACGAAGCAGTTCCCCATGCCGGAGCCAGGGCAGGGGGGCTTGCTACATAGAAAGGAATTTACCCTGCGTGATCTTCCTGCAGATCTCAGGGCCCCGCCCGTGACCTAGGCCCGCCCACAGAGGCTCTGCAAGAGAGCAGGGATTCCCCTGGTGATCTTCCTGCGGAATCACAGGGCCCCGCCCCCGACCTAGGCCCCGCCCAAAGAGGCTCTGCAGAGGCAGGGATTCCCCTGCGTGTGTCTTCTGCGGAATCACAGGGCCCCGCCCCTGACCTAGGCCCCACCCACAGAGGCTCTGCAGAGGCAGGGATCCCCTGCGTGATCTTCCTGCGGCATCTCAGGGCCCCGCCCCCTGACCTAGGCCCCGCCCACAAACAGAGGCTCTGAAGAGCAGGGATTCAATGCGTGTATTCCTGCGGGATCTCAGGGCCCCGCCCCTGACAGGCCCCGCCCACAAAACAGAGCTCTGCAGAGACAGGGATTCCCCTGCGTGATCTTCCTGTCTGGATCAGGCCTGACTAGGCCCCCCCACTTGCACGGATCCACTGTTACTCCATCTAGGGCCGCCCCGCCATGCCACCCCCACAGAGGCTCGCAGAGACAGGGATTCCCCTGCGTGATCTTCCTGCGGCATCTCAGGGACCCCCCCTGACCTATGCCCCGCCCACAAAACAGAGGCTCTGCAGAGACAGGGATTCCCCTGCGTGATTCTTCCTGCTGGATTCAGGGCCCCCGCCCCCTGACCTATGCCCCGCCCACAAACAGAGGCTCCTGCAGAGACAGGGATTCCCTGCGTGATCTCCGCGGGATCTCAGGCCCCCGCCCCCTGAACCTAGGCCCCGCCCACAAACAGAGGCTCGCAAGAGGCAGGGGATCCCGCGTGATTTCTGCGGGGATTCAGGGCCCCGCCCTGACCTAGCCCCGCCCACAAAAGAGGCTCTGCAGAGACAGGGATTCCCTGCGTGATCTTCTTCTGCGGGATCTGCAGGCCCCGCCCTGACCTAGGCCCCGCCCACAGAGGCTCTGCAGAGACAGGAATTCCCCTGCGTGATATCCTGGGGATCTCAGGCCCCGCCCCTGACCTAGGCCCCACCAAGAGGCTCTGCAGAGACAGGGATTCCCTGCGGGATCTTCCTGCGGAAACACAGGGCCCGACCCCCTGACCTAGCCCCGCCCACGAGGCTCTGCAGGAATTAATGTGCAGACAGGGGTCCAGGAGCCCCTAATCCCAGCAGCTGGGACAGCAGACTGGTGTCCCGAGTGGATCAGTGCCTATCCCTTGGCCACAGAGGACATTGCTACATTCAGACTACTCTGTTGTACTTTTCATCGTTACATCCAGACTCCAATGACTGCCCCCTCTAACTGCCCCCTCTAACTGCCCCTCTAACTGCCCCCCTAACTGCCCCCTCTAACTGCCCTATTCATCAGGCACACTACAATATTTGTGTTTCTGTTACACCAGCTGTAACATTACCCAGACAGTTTGTATGTGTGGGGTAAGCTGCATAGGTTATGGGACGTCCATCGAGATGCTTGGAAGTACCGCTGTTCTGCACAGTAGAGGAACATTGAATCTATTGTAATAAAATAAATAATATAAATATTATTGTATACACAAACATGTTGGGGGTCTAGTGAAGCATTACCGACTTTATCATTTCCAAACTCTAGCGCCACAGTGGATGTTCTAGTAACACGAATAAGCCTGTGATGGTAACACAGCACATCATCCAGCTGCCAGCAGCACAGCATGATCAGCAGCTCTAGCATGCAGTAAGCCAGCATACACCATGCAGATGACAGCACCCAGCAGAGCTCAGCAGCCGCAGCCATCAGCACGCAGCCAGCAGCAGCAGCCAGCAGCAAGAGCCACAGCAGCAGCACGATCAGGCAGCCATGCAGCAGCAGCCAGCAGCAGCAAGAGCAGCAAGCAGGCAGAAGCATCCAGCGCAGCAGCAGCATCAGAGCAGCAAGAGACCATCAGCATCAGCCAGCTACAGTATCATCCATAGCAGAGTCCATCATCCATCATCCATCATCCATAATCAGATCACATAGCCACATCCCATCCATCACATCATCCACTCAATATCCACATCCATCATCCATCATCCATCATCCATCGGGCTGGGCGATACACGTCTGTGATTTTCAACCGGGGTTCTGCAGGCCAACGGGGGAAGGCGGGGGGGAAGACCTGGGACAACTGTCCAAGCCCCGTGGTTCGGGTGGTGTGAGTGGGGAAGGAGTTGTGGAGGAGGAGAGAGGAGCGGGGGAGTTTGGAGGGAAGAGAGAGAGAAGAGGGGGAGTGTGGGGGAAGACCAGATGGGGAGTGTTGGAGGGAAGAGAAGGGGAGTGTAGAGATGGGGAAGTGTGAAGAGGGGGTGTGGGAGAGAGAAGAGAGGAGAGAAAGGGGAGAGGAGGGACGAAGAGGGGGAAGTGTGAGGAGGAGGGAAGGAGAGAGGGGGCAGTGTGAGAGGGAAGAGAGGGGGGAGTGAGAGGGGAAGAGAGGGGGGAGTGAGAGGAGAAGAGAGGGGGGAGTGTGAGAGGGAGAAGAGAGGGGGGGGGGGTCAACGAGGGAAGAGAGGGGGAGAGAGGGGGGAGTATGAGAGGGGAGTGTGAGAGGGAGAGAGGGGGGGGCTGTGAAGAGGGGAAGAGATGGGGGGGAGTGTGAGAGGACGAGAAGAGAGGAGGGAAAGGAGAGAGGGGGAGGCGAGAGGGAAAACGAGGGGGGAGAGTGAGAGGGAGGAGAGAGGAGGGGATGATAGAGAGAGAGGGAAAATAGTGGGAGTGAGGGGGGAGAATAAGAGAGGGGGGGAGGAGTAGCGAGAGGGGGGAAGTGGAGAGCTGTAGGGGGGAGTGTGATAGGGGGAGAGAGAGGGGGGGAGTGCGAGAGGGGAACTGAGGGGGGGAGAGTGAGAGGTGAGAGGGGTGGAGGCAGGAGGGTAGAGAGGGAAAATATGTGTGAGGGGGGGGAATAAGAGAAGGAGGAGTCGGGGGGAGGGAGAGGGGAAAAGATGTGGGTGTGAGGGGGGAGGGAAATAAGAATGAAGGAGGGGAGTAAGAGAGGGAGAGTGAAAGGAGGCAGAGGTAGAGAGAGGGGAAAAGAATGGTGTGAGAGGGAATAAGAGAAGGGAGGAGTGCAGGGGGGGTGAGAGGGTGAAAAGATGTGGGTGTGAGGGGGGGAATAAGATAGGGGGGGAATAAGATAGGGGGGAGTGAGAGGGGAAGAGAAGGGGGGGTGTGAGAGGGTTGAGAGAGGGGGGAGTGTGAGAGGGGAGAGAGGGGGGAGTGTGAGAGGGATAGAGAGGGCGGGAGTGAGAGGGGAAGAGAGTGGCGAGATGTGGGAGTGTGAGGGGGGGATAGAGGGAGGGAAGGGAGATGGAAGGGGAGGAGGAGGGGGGAAGTTTGGAGGACGGGAGGGATGACGGGGGGAAGTGACGAGGGGGAGTGGGGAGGAGGGGAAGATGAGGGGGGGTGAGAGGGGAAGAGAGGGGGGGAGAATCGAGGGAGAAGAGAGGGGAGTCTGAGGAGGGGGAAGAGAGGGGGAGTAGAGAGGGAGGGAGGCGGAGGAAGGAAGGGAGGGGGGGCAGTTCTGCTGGGCTTTATGAGAGGGGAAGAGAGGGGGGGTTCTCAAGGTGGAGAGGGGAAGAGAGGGGGGAGCTTCGGAGAGGGGAGACGGATGGGGAGGTAGAGGGGAAGAGGGAGTGACGAGGGGAAGTGAGGGGGGAAGGAAGAGAGGTGAAGAAGGGAGAGGGAGAGGAGGAGGGTGAGGACTGAGAGGGGAGAGAGGGGGAGGGAGAGAGGGGTGAGAGGGGTAGAGAGGGGGAGGTGCGCAGAGGGGAAGGAGGGGGGAGTGTGGAGAGGGGAAGAGGAGGGGGGAGTGAGTGAGTGGCAAGGGAGTTTGAGAGGGAAGAGAGGGGAGAGTAGAGGGACAGAGGGGGGGGTGATGGAAGAGAGGGAAGAGCAGAGGGGGGAGTTAAGCGGGGAAGAGAAGGGTGAAAGTGTGAGGGGGAAGAGGGGTTACGCTATGAGGGGGGAGTGGTGAGAGGGGAAGAGAGGGGGGGTTGAGAGGGAAGAGAGGGGGGACGGAGTAGAGGGAAAGAGAGGGGGGCAGTGTGAGAGGGGAAGAGAGGGGTGAGTTTGAGAGGGGAAGGCAGGAGGGTTGATTGATGGGGAGAGTGGCGAGGGAGGATGGGGGTGTGAGAAGGGAAGACGGGGGGAGGAGAAAGGATGTGAGGAGAAGGGATGTGGGGGATTAGGGGAGTGTGAGCAGTGGGAGGAGGGTGTAAAGAAGATGGGAGTCCCAGAACATAATGTTTACAAAATCCGCGTGTTTTAAAATATGGTGTTATTGTCCGCATGGAGCTGAAGAGGTGCAGATCCGTAGGTTCCGGAAGATTTAATTGGTTAATAGAACAATAAACATACGAGTGAAGATAGGGTAGGAAAGTCAGACAGTATGTTAAAACGCGTGTGAAGTGTGTACCTGCTGTACGAAACTCGTGGTCAAGGGGAGTAAAGTCACCCCGCCATAGCGAGGGAAACAAACCGAAAGTGAATAACTTGGATACATTGAAAATCACGAAAAAAAAGTACAATATGCAATCAAACGCCAGATGTAAGGAGAAAGAGAGTTTACGGCCAGGCAACTAGGAAGGGGTGAAGCAAATAAATTTCCCGTGTTCGTCAAATGTTTTTAAATCTCTCCGATGTGGGAGTGGATAATTTGCCAACAAATAATGCATGATATAATAAATCGACACCTCGTGAATCCCCGAGGATCGTCGTATAATTCAGCATTTACGACTCAACAAAATTCTAAAGTGTACATTCCCTCATGTAATACGTAAAAACTTCATGTCAGATACAGTCTTCTGCTGCTTGTACGCTGGTGTTTCAGAAATAAGAATTCTGTTTGAAGAAGGAGTTAGCAATGTTCTTCGTGGACTAATGTGTCCGACCAGTATGGGAGGACTTGAGTTGTGGTGACAGAGAATGCAGACAAGTGGGGGGGATTTCATCGGCTTATCTGTGCAATGTATCCTCTACTGTCCCAGTGGATGGGCTCGAGACCAGAGGGACATCTCATCATACAGTAATCCATCCACACATAGTCGTGAAGACTTCCGAGGTGATGTTGGGGCAAATCCAGAGTGGTACATTCTTAGATCTGCATATTGGTAACTGTCAGATCCTACACTCTACGATGTGGGCACAGAGAGCGCAGGTGGATAAATCTTATGATCTGGACAATGTAACCCAAATACCATATGATTCCCCAACTCCTAAGACCTCCCAGAGGAGATGGGGCAGTAGAAGCGAGTGACGATATATGTGATACTGTAAACAGTAACAACTACCAACCAATAGAGATACTGAAACCAAAGTAAATAACCGATAAGAGTAACAAGTTGTAAGAGTAAAAGCGAATCTATATCAATGGAAAAATAAGAATACACAATAAAAAGTAACAAGGTCTCTTATTGGGGGGAAGGGGGCGGGGGGGGAAAGTGGGGGGCCGGCGAGTGGTTGCGAGTGTAGAATAGGGGGCGGCGAGCCGACATGAAGGTAATACCGAGTAAACCAGGGGGTGGGGGGGGAACGAGGTCTGGGTGAAGTAGCAAACTAATGCCGTGCATTTCAGCAAATGTCTATGGACAGAATGGCTTGCCTGGCGGGGCACATGTGAATAGGTTGGCACCCTGAGAACCCAACTGACGAGTGCAATGAATGGATAAACAAAAAAAAGACGGGAACATTAGGAGGTTTAGGAAGGCTCGTTTGTAACGGGAGTCGTGAGTAATAATGAAGGCCGTCAGACAAAGTTGAGTGGACAGGAAGGTCAAAGGAGGTTCAGGTGGAAAAGGTAACGGGGTTACCGATAAAAGGGTCGAACGACCGAGGGACGAGGTAAGCGAGATGTGCCGGTGTCTGATAGCGTAGCTTGCGCGCCAGGACGGCGCTGACGCTCCTGGGCTGCAACGCCCTCAGCAAAAGCCGGGGAAAGCCTGCGTGGTGGTCTTTGGAGGGAGTTAGATGAAGGAGGCTGTCGGGGAATGAGACAACCAGGTCGTATGAATTCTGGAGGTACCAAATTAGGTGCTAACAGATATCGGTAGAACAGGTTGAGCGTGGGCGAGCTGGAGGGGCAGAGCCCACGCGAAATAGTTTGATGTGAGTCATTAGGTAACTGTGCACCATGTCCTAGCCCCGGAGACGTGAAGTGGGGAGATAAGCGAAGGATACGATATCATATCAAATCTTTGGCAACCCATGTAGAAGACGTCGCTGCCATCTGGATAGGCTGACTCATCCCGAGTAATGGGTGCAGGCTGGAAAGGAACAAGAATAGGACAGGAGAGGGGAGGTGGCGAAGAAAGATGGGTGAACTGTGGATGCAGACGGAACTAAAGCGCGATTCCGGTCGTGACTACCGGGTTGCAGCGGGGGGGCATGAGACGGCAGAAGTGAAGCTCATGTGTGGGACGTGCCCAGTGTAGGGGTTCCGCGCCATCCTCCTTGGGATTAAACTACCTCTATGACTCATAGAGCAGTGGGGTGGCGGGCGAGAAGTGATCTCTTTAGGCCGTATCCCCACCCTACCTCTTTGCCCAGGCTTGACTAACTGCGCAAGAGCGAGAGTGAGGGGTAACAGCGGTCGATGTCTTTATGCTGTTGCACGGGCAGTTGATTAACATGGAGCTACGTTCACAATTACGATATACCCCAAAGCGTGAAAGCTGTGGAGCGTAGAGATCAGAATGTGAATACCATCTCATTATAATTGTGCACCATGTAACTGCCCCCCAACTACGGTCTAAGCTGACTCTCCCCAACGTGCAGCGGGAAAGAGACGCAGACACTGTGATTACAATCTCATTATAATCATGTGACCCCATGTAAATCCCCCCAAATCTCCATACGACTCTCCCAAGGTGGCAAGCTGGGCAGAGGAACAGATAGGATACATCTCCATTCATAATCTTTGTGCACCAGTAAAATCCCCAACTCCCCTACTGACTCCACCCCAGGTGCAAAACTGGGGCAGAGACACGCAGAGAATGTGATACATCTCATAAATCTGGTCGCACCAGTAGACTGCTCCCACACTCCTCCTACTGACTCCCCAAGGTGCAAGCGGGGCAGAGAGACGCATAAATGATTGACATACTCATTATAATCTGTGCACCATGTAACACCCCCCAACTCTCCTACGACTCTGCCCCAAGGGCAAGATGGGGCAGAGAGCAGGAATGTGATACATCTCAGATAATCTGTGCACCCAATTGTAATCCCCCCCAAACTTCCTGCCCTACGGCTCTCCCAAGTGCAAGAGGGGGCAGAGATGCATATGTGATACACCTCATAAATCGGTGCTGCACCATGTAAACTCCCCCCAATCCTCCTACTGACTCTCCTCACAGGGCAAGCTGGGACAGAGACGCAGAATGTGATACATTCCTCATTATCATTGATGCACCAGTGTAAATACTCCCCCCAACTCCTCCTACTGACTCCCCCAAGGTCAAGCTGGGACAGAGAGCAGAGTGTGATTACATACTCATGTAATCTGTGCACGACAGGTAACTCCCCCCAACTCCTCCTAATGACTCGCCAAGGTGCAAGCTGGGGCAGAGACGCAGAATGTGAGTACATCTCATTATATCTGTGCCCCAGTAACTCCCCCACAACTCCTCCTTCCAGGGCCGCCAACAGGAAATCATGGGGCCAGGACATGAAAGGAGCAGCCCCGCCCCCCCCAGAACCCATAGCGCACCTACCACGGAAAAATATTTTTAGCGGCAAAATTTTACTTAACTGTTTCTTCTTATTGTATATGGAAAAAAAACATTACAATGCAATCTGTTTATTTTTATATTTTAACAAATGACAGGTGACTGCCGGGGTGGGGGGTGATGGAGGGGTGGGTAATGGGGGTGGTTGACATGACTGGTAGTGGGTGACGGGGTGACTACTGCCTTGTGTGGGGATGACTGGGTGGGTGAACTACTGGAGGGGTGGGGACTGCGACTGCCTGGGGGGTGACTGCCTGCCTGGGTGGGTGATTGAGTGGGTGGGGTTTATGGGTGGGTGGAATGGGTGACTACTGCGGGTGTTTTGTGACTGACTGGGTGGGGTGACTGGACTGCCTCTGCCTGGGTGGGTGAATCTACTCCGTGGGGGGTGACTGAATCGGGGGGTGGGTGACTGGGTGACCACTTACTGCCTTGGTGGGTGACTGGACTTGACTGGGACTGCCTGGGAGGGGGGTGGGACTGAGCCTGCCGGGACTGCCTGGTGAGGCGAAGCGATGACTGACTGACTAGGTGCTGAGTGACACTGGGTGAGTGGGTGAGTGGATGATGCGGGAGTGGGTGCAGAGTGGGGTGGAGTGACTAGGGTGAGTGGACTGAGTGTGTGAGTGAGTGATGTTGTGTGTTGGGAGGACTAAGTGGGTGGTGTGAGTGAGTGACTGGGTGGGTTGGGATGAGTGGGTGAGTGACATGGGTGGGGGTTGACTGGGGGGGTGAGTGACTGGGTGGTGTGCCAGGGTGGGTACATGACCTAACCGGGGTTGGGTTTGCTGCTTCCTTACCACGAGAGATGCGAGGTAGGCTCAGGGGGCGGGGGGAGGCATGGGGGGGCTGTTGCGAGAGGTAGATCGGGGGCATGGTGGGTGGAGTTAGGGGGTGCACACGAGAGGTGGGTGGCGGGGGGTGGGTGGTGTAAGAGGTAGGCATAAGGGGACGGGTGGTGGGTGGATGAGTGGAGGTGACTGGCGTGGGTCCTGACCTTGACGGTGGGTTATGCGTTACTGCGTCCTTGCCCAGCAGAAATGATGTAGGCATCAGGGGGGGGGCGCGGGGGTGGGGGGGTGCGTCAGGGAAGGTGAGGCAGATGGGCGGGGGCACAGTAGGTAGGCATGGGCATGGGAGGGGGACGCAGGAGGTGGAGTGTTCGTGGGGGTGCGCGGAAGGTAGGATCAGGGGGGCGCAGACGGGGGGGTGAGAGAGGTGGAAGCTGGGGGGGGCACAGCAGGGGCCGGCGGGGGGAGCAGGGATGTAGCTCAGGGGGGAATGGGGTGGGCATGGGGATGTAAGGTGGCAGGGGGGGCACGGGATGTGTGCTAGATGGGTGTGGGAGGTGGGTGGTTCGCGAGGGGGCGGCTAAGGGGGGTCGCGTGGAGGTAGGTTGGAGGGGCACGGGGGAAGTGGGCAGGCATGGAGGGTCGCGGGATGTTGGGCTCGATGGGCGCGGAGGTGGGGGCTGGGTGGGGGACGCGCGTGATGTGGCTCGATGGGGGGGTGGTGGGTGGGTTGCAGAGGGCGGCGGCTAGGGCGGCGGGGAGGCGGGGACGGGTAGGTTTGGGGGGGGCGAGCAGGGATAGGGGACAGCTGGGGGTGTGCGGGAGGGTAACTAGCTGGGGGGGGCACAGGATGGCTGCTAATTCTGCCGCTGGCCCAGGGCAGAGGCAGGCGCAGTGGGAAGCCATGAATTGGTGCGCCGTGGGGAGAAGCTCGGGTTTGGCGGCACGTTTCTTCTCTCCCGGATCACGTCTCTCACTCGACATTGGGTGTGATGCTCCAGCCACCTTCGCCAGTTCGCCACATCAGAATCCCCCGAGGGGTTCGGGTGGCCTCAGTAGCTCAAAACCAAACGCCAATTTTCATCCGTGTGTCGCATTCTTATGTGGGGTGCCTTTAATCCACCTTTAGAAATGCCGGATAGCTTTGATTAACTTAATCTAACAGGTTCAATGTTCCCCTTCAGCTTCCTTATCATAGCTCTTCACGTAAAAAGAACTAAGAACAAAGTTTTATCACCAAAAAATCTACACCGGTGTCCCAATTTTACCGTTAATTTAATTGGAAGGCTGAGATACTTAGCCTGTCTACGGGCGCATTTCCTGAGTGGAATTCCGCGACCTTAAACATTTCAAAACTATGATAATAGTATTGTCAGATACATATTCCATACTTTATATGTAGTAACAAATACCATCCCTTTAATTTTCCATTTTAACCAATCATTCCGAATCAGTATCAACTAGGACAAATTTTCTCACTTTGGTGCACATCTTGATAATCATTTCCTTCTGATACCTATTTGTTGGGGATGGGTATAGACATTGGGAAACCCTTCCAGATGGATGCCATGCATACAGTAAATATTCATTGTTGCTGGAACACACTCTCTTCCTCAATTTTAAAGTTGTTAGTATACCTTGCTCTGTTATTCTGACAGCATTATATAACATCGTGGCTCCCTTTTTTGATGTTAACGGCGGTTACATCAATAGTGATATTGATTATAACATTGCTGGGTTACCAAACAATTTAAACTTAAGAATCATAGGACTTACCAAATTGTGTAGTATTGTTTTAGCATGTTTAACACTGATTATCATAATATTGGTCTATTAAAGTCTCAAACATTCCAGTATTCTATTTTTCTTATCTTCTCCCTGTATTATTTGATAAATTCATCCTTATCTTCTGCAAAACAGGGGGGTGTCATGGCGATCATTATTTAAAAATCCGTAAAAACACTCATAAAAATATTGCAAATCTAACAAACCAGTTTGTTTTTCACAATCCTTTGCTGCCACCCAAAGAAAAGAACTCATTTAGCTACCCCAGAAACTATAAAATGTAATTGTTCTGATACTGAGACCCTCAGTTACAGATCTTTCTGTCGTTGTTCTTCTTTTCTAGGTAAAAGTTTCTTTGGAAGGAGTTAGTCCGAACATGTTCTAAATCAGGTTATTGACTCATATCTTTCCTGTAGATGGCATGCGTCATACTTGTGACAGTCCGTCTCCAATGTTGAAAAGACATCTTTAAAGATGTAGCAGGTACCCCCTGTCATGGCTGACCACCCTCTCAACTTCTCGCCAGACGCCGTGTGCGAGGGACGGGAGTGAGGGGGGGCGGAGCGCGACAGAGAGAAGACGATCCTGTAGCTAGGGAAGCGAGCGCGCGAGCAGGGACCGGTTGCACGGGGACGCGATCGAGGCCGTCGATAAGGCGCGATCGCGTTTGCCACGGCCCGCGGGCTGGGAAGCAGGGCGCCGCCATGTTAGGGCTGTTGCGCGGATGCGCAGTGGTGAGAACACAGCGCGCGGAGCGCCAAGGACAGCCTCGCGCATGCGCGAGATGAAGTCTGCCCAGCCCACCGAGGGATGCACAGGGGCAGAGACACTGACGCCAGGGAGCCAATCGAAGGCCGGATTACCCCTGCCCAGGTAGATACAATTCACAGGGTTTTTGGCAGCACGCAGGGCACTCAGGACAGCTACGGGGTAACGAAGGTGGAGCAGGGTCAGTGACGCCTCGCATTAGGCCAGCAGCCCCACAAGGTCCCAGTTAGGTCCCTGAGTCACTTAATCAGCTTGTGGAGTAGGGACAGGCCTAGATAGGAGGACACTGCCCGATTATTGGTGAATAGTCAGGAGACACGTGTTGCAGCAGTGCGGCCTGTTGAGTGGGTTTCTGGGCTCAGCGACACCCCAAAGACCCTGAGACTGAAGAGGACATGTTCGCGCTGGACTTTCAACCCATTGCGGGTGGAGGGACACGTCGGACTGTGCGGGATTTATACGCCAACCCCGGGTAGTGGTGGAGACCCGGGGCCCGGGACAGCCAGGTAACCTGCAACTCAAGTGCACAACCAGCATATCACCAAACATAAGTGGCTGCCGCAGTCACACACAACACACAGCACAGTGGTATTGACTCTGGGAGTACGAGGACTTTGGGTGGGGGTACTGGACACAGGGTGGGGTAGCACATGTGGTGGAGGGTAGAGTCCGCGTGACGCCTGAGAGGTTGTAGGTCCGCCGTGACGCCATAGAGGTGGTAGCGCCGCCGTGACGCCTGAGAGGTGGAGAGCGTGTCAGCCGGGTCCTAGATGTGGTTCAGGTCAGCCGTGACCCCAGTGTGGTTAGCGCCGCGCCGTGTAGGCGATGATGATGTGATTAGTATGTTATTTATGTTATGAGTGTTATGCGTGGATATGTGTGTCCATGCAGTAAAAGCCAGTCCTGTTTTATATTCGTTCGCGTTGTGTGGTTGTTTTCGTGAAGGCCTCCTCCCAACTCCGTTGGATCCCTCCCAGGTGGAGGGTTGCACTACGAATGTATCTGAATGTGAGTAACCCCAGGTTCCCAAGTGGGCTTAGGCTCTGAGAGCAAACAGTTCAGCCGTTAGAGAGCGCAGGGAAAGCAGACCGGTCCTTTCCTAGTCTCTGTCTCTCCTCTCCGAATCCGTATTCCTCCTCCTTTCCCTAGCAATCGTGCTGCGTTTTAGCCTCCCTTTTGTCCATTTCCTGACCTGATTTCTCATGTTCGGCCTATTTTTCCTTTCCATGTGCCTGATTCTAATACCCGTTACACAAGAAAAGACCCTTGACCAAGTATCATTGTTCTTAACCTTTCACCTATGAAGCCTGTAAGAAATTGGATTGCAATGTCTTTCCTCCCTACTGGTGTAAGTCACTGATCAATAGGGAAGGCCGCAGTAGTATCATGGGTTTTCCCGCTTCAAGAACCTGCCCTGTGGAGGGTGAGGTGGCCCCTGGCACTCTGGTGGAAGGTAAGAGACAACAGGGGAGGGGCCTGTGACATCACTGATGGGCCTGCTGACAATAACTGTCAACAGTTAGTTGCTGTTCCTGTCAGAGACAGTAGGAGTTCGAGTTCTGTCCTGGGATCAGGAAGAGCAGAGTCATATGTTGAAGAGTGAGAGTGATGTATTACAGAAGCTCAGAAAGCTCAGGCCGATGGTAGAGTTGATATTAACTTATGGTGGCCCCAATGCCCATCAACCCTGCGCAGAGGGGGTGAGGGAAGAGCTAGCCACCAATGGGATTGTACTTGGGGGGAGGGAGGCAAGGGCAGCAGTCGAGCCACCAAGGCAGCCCATTGAAGGGGACAGTCTAGGAGGAGGAGGAGGAGGAGGAAGAGACGACCTGTTACATGATCCTGCTGTGTGCGCTGTACAAGAAAAACTGTGCTATTACTTTGTACCCAAAGCTGAGGACTGAAAGCTCTCACCCCCTGAGGGGTTTCTATCTGGAAGGATTTCACCCTACTTGATAGGGCTTGCCAGACGATGGACGGCGCGCACCACTAGAGATGAAGGCGAATGTACCCAGAAACCTTTCCTTGTTGTCTCCCCATACCACCGCGGGGAGACTCAGGCCCTCCTGTTGCAGCAGGTAATGACCACACCCAGACATATGTAGCCACACCTCAGTACACAAGTACACCCTAGGGTCCGATCTGCGACCGGGGGGGGGGGGGGGGGGGGGAGGATGGTAGAGGGTTACATTTAGAAACTAGTTGCACTGACAATAAGTAGTAACAGTTTGAAACCCTTGCTTTGGGTTCGCGTTAACACATTGTCTTTGCAGAACAGTTTGGACCCGTTCTCTTGAGAATAAGTTACATGATCTTCCCCAACATGGATTCAGGAAAAGGTTTACATAATCTCCATTCTGGGAATGTGAAGTATTTATAAGCTGGATTATCGCTTGGCATTCCCTTTTTTCTGTGGGATCCATGTTTTCTGATGCGAAATGGTAAACATTTAGCTACAGTCAAGCACACTTAAAACTGGATTTTGCAATACAGACAAACATTGAGTTCTGATGGAAAAACTAGAGTCATCTGCCTTCCAGTTATTAAAACTGCAGTTCACGCTCCCGTTTTTAAAATTTTTTTTTTACTTCTATATTTTTCATGTGGGCCAATGTGGTTCATCCGTCTTATTGATTGGCGAAAGTTTGGCGACCATCTTTTAAATTGGGGAAGTAAATGTTTGTATAGGACACAGCAGGCTTGTTCTAAAATAGATACAAAGGAGGCGCAATGCGCGACGGCAGAGAGAGTTTAGGAAATGGAATTTGTATGTCAATGCATCTTTGCCCCGACTCGGTAAATATAACGAATTAAAAAACCTTTATTCACACCAAATCGCTGGAAAATAACATCTAAAGAAACTCTATTCAACGTTACCAGGAGTCGAAACGGCAGCCAAAACCCCGCAAACCAAAGGGGCTACCAACATATATTTTAGCAGCATGAAACAAGCGCAGGCTGAAGCCACTAAATGGCGCGAGTCAAAATCAGGGTCTGAGTCAGGAACGGGAAGGAGAGAGGGAGGCAGGCGAAAACGTGAAACTGAATATCGGCCAGTTCGGCTTTGCGATTTTAATCGCTGTGTTATACCGACCTCAAACCATTGCCGGCAGGACAGAACATTCAAAGAGCTGGGAGGGAACTCGGATATGAGCCTGGGAGTTGCGCACAGGACGGGGTTGAGACCCAACTGAAATCGACTACCCACGCGCGACAAAGCAATGCCAAAAAAAGGCGGAGATGCAGGATCAAATTAATTGACTAAAGAAAAAGCAAGAGGACGCCGAAAACCGTGAGCGGCGCAACACTATCGGATCCGGGGGGTTCTGAGGGAGGCAGGGGATTGTGAGGAATTGTCTGAGATGGCTGGGGTGAATTGCATACGGGCACCCCAAGGAGAGATTGCGATGGATCGTGGCCATTAGAGCCCTAAACGAGACACTGAGTAATCAGAGGCAACGCGCGACGGACATGCATAGCGTGTTTGCACATAGTACAAAGACCAGGGAGGCATCCTCCACAAGACCGTGCGCACCCGCGACAGGTTAGAAGTTGAACGAGCAAGTTAGCCTATCATTCCGGACTTATCCCCCTTGACTTTGCTGCGCCGCAGGGCCCTTCTCCCAATCACAAAAAGTGTGAGGGACCACAGTGTGCCGATTACAGCTGGGACTTTCCATTTGGGGATGTCAGTCAGCAAACAAAAATGGCAGCGCCTTCTCTAATAGAGGAGATTGGAGAGGGAGCGGCTTTCCTCCAGAAGAGTCTTCTGGAGGTCCTTGAATGGGGGCCCAGCCAGCGCCGGAGGAGGAGGAGGAGATTCACCGGGCCCCAGCGGGCAACAGCGGGACCATCTCCTGGCTCCACGTAACAAAAGTTGAGTCCAGCAAGGCAAAGACTTTTTAAGATAATCGGCGCGATTGTTGTGGGGGTATCAACGTTCCCGAGTTATGCAGTTCGGTTACCTGTTATACCGACTACAGACTGTGCGCTTACACTACAGAAGCTGCGTGGAAACATGCTCAGCATGAAGTGGAGAAGAACTCAAGCAGCAATACCAGAGTTTGCATCAAGGTTCCGCCGGTGGAAAAAAAAATCTCGTTTGCCACCTGTAAAGACACTGCACGTATACCTGAGTAGATGGAAGCGGAGGGCCCAAAGCTGGCGGGCATACAACGAGGTGGGAAAAGAATCCAGTTGGAACGCAGGACAGGAAAACCACCATCAGCCAGCAGAGAGCGCGGCGACAACACGAACCGCCAAGGACGAAACGAAGCTCCAAAATGGCAGCGCGGGCGGATGGCGGGCCAGAAGCGGATAGGTGTGAGGGGGCCTTTGGAGGTGGGCAGAGTGAGTTGATCGGACGTCATGAGAAGGCCACAGCGTCACGCGAGCGGCCCTGACTGCGGGGCGGGGAATGTTCAAACGATCCAAGTGCCGCAAAGAAGACGCGGCATGCTCCGGGTGAACAGCGTCGCATTCCAGGAACAATCCATGGAAAAAACGGTGATTTGTTAGAATAAAGTCTGCCGCAGCAGTACTTCCGTTTCAGATTAGCAATCATTCGGTCAGACTTGCTCTGCTTTTCATCCATGGCGGTAATAGTAGTGTTCGCAGTATCTAGATCCGTCCTTAGATCCTCCAGTTCGGTCTTGGCCGCAGAGTAAATTGCGAGCAGAGTTTTCTGTAGCTCACTGTTATTTTCTCTCTCCAATTTCACTTCTTCACGGAGAAGATCACAGTTATGCCCGGCAGCTTGCAGTGCATCTTCAGGGCTGGTCAAGGGATTGTCACTCTCTGGTTCCGGCTCCGCTTCCCTGGTGTGGTTTGTTCAGGGTTCCTCACTGTTGGCACTGAACAGACACTTTGTGTTACACGACTACTGCCTTGGGCCCTCTGGATATTCTGTCAACCGCGTGCCGAATCCTCCATTTTCCATAGGCTGCAGGGCATCTCGGACCCCCTTTTTCTCGCTTTTCTTTTTCCGCCTTTTTGCTTTGGATGACTCCGTCCCATCAGGGATACTGGGGTCTCCGTCTTTATTTGAAACTTCAGTAGCTTCACTGTATCCGTCAGGCTTTTCTTGCAGTTGCGTTAGCTGGCAGGAATAGTCGGGTCATAGAGACCCGTTTGTTCTGTGCGTATCGAGTTTAGGCACCTCCACCATTCTTGAGGTGTTTTGTAGGTGTGAAACGGTTTGGATTCCCCATAAGAGATATCTCCATCCTTCAGGTTCTCTGGTCTGGGCCAGTTTATTACTGCTTCAATATTGGCTTGGTCGGTAGCCACTCCTTTGGCGGACACAATATGGCCCACGTAGGGAATGTAGGTCCTGCAGAACTTGCATATGTCTAATGACAACTTCAGGCCTTCCGTCTGTAATCAGTCTAGGACCTTCAAGAGATGCTCCTCATGTTCTTCCAGCGTCCAACCAAAGACAATAATGTTGTCCAGGTAGACCAGACATTCTCATGGGTTCATGTCTCCGATGGTCTTCTCCATCAGCTGCTGGAACGTGGCAGGTGCTCCACAAATGCCTTGAGGCATTCTGGTGAATTGATAAAACCTAAGGGGGCAGACAAATGCTGCCTTCTCCTGGTCCTCAGAGCTCATGGGGACCTGGTAGTATCCAGACAACAAGTCCAGCACGCTGAGCCACTGACTGCCGGATAAGGCACTCTTCAATCCGCGGCAAGGTGTATAGGTCTGGAACGTGTGGCAATCCAGAGTACGATAGTCCACACATAGCCATTCTTCTTTCGTACCACCACGATAGGGGAGACATAGGGGCTATGGGACTCCGTCACAATGCCAGCAGTTTCCATCTCTTTTAGGACATTCCTCACATCATCCACATCTCTGGGAGCTATGCGTCAGGAACGCTCTCGGAATGGGGTGGCATCATTCAGTCAGATCGTATGTTAAGCACTCTTGCTGCAGCCTACATTCATTTTACTGGTGGAGAACACCTCTTGGCGCTCCGCTAGCTTATTGCTCCGTCGCTTCTTCCACTCTGGAGGTAAGGACGATTCCCTGAAATCGAATTGCAATCCGGGAGGTGCTTCCCGCAAGGTAGCCGCATTTACATGTGCTAGGGATTCCACTTGAACAACGGGGTATATTCAACCCAGCGCTTGACCGACGTCAAACCGAATAGGGTTAGGCGAGATGTTCTGTATAGATACTGTAAACTGACGAGGAAGCGAGGACTTCCACTCCTTCATTTCTGGCACCACTTTGAACCCTCTCTTCGCGTCCTCTTTAGGTGTGATTTCTAGTGAAAAGTACCAGTCTTTTTCACACTGACACGGGTTGCTGGGTACAGCGGCCATGTGTCTCACTCCCCCTGGTAGAATCTCTGCCAAACCCTTCTCAACGTTGAAGAATTATCCAAACCCTTCATGGGCAGAGATTTAGTAGCACTCATTCTTGAAGACTGGATAGATCCGCAGGGACGATAGGGGTAACTCTCTGGCTTCTTTAAGGTAGGACCGGATCAGGGCTCGCACCCATGAGTGTTACTCCCTAATATGATGGGGGAATTTGGGTGTTCCTGGGGTTCGGGACATACCAAGGCTTCCACTTCCATGGGGTGAATTTTGTTCGTGTTAAGCTGCGGTATATCCAGCTGTACTTAAATCACTCCGTCAATGGGTGCATCTTCACTACTAGGGCCCCATAACTTAATTTTCTCTGCCGACTGCATAGGCAGATGCCGGAGGTGCAGATCATAAAAGGGCCGATAAATAATGGTCAATTGAGATCCAGTGTCCAGCAAAGAGGAGGCGTATATTCCCTCCACTAGTACTCGTACTATGGTTGCAGGTCCTACTCGATTGTAGGCATCCGGTGGGTGTTCTTTTTTGGGATTGGGCACAGGGGCACTATCCAAGGATGTGGACGGCTGCTCCTCCGGGTGAACGGAGAAGGCCATGGCTCCGGGGGTGGGAATGGTTGACTTCGGACAATCCCGTGCAAAGTGACCTTCTTGGTTGCAGGTAAAGCATCAGTTACCTCGGGCCGCACTGGAGCCAGGATTCAAGGCCAAACTTCAAGGCGTCTGGGGGATTTGGTGTGGAGGTTCCGTACTCTTCTAGGCTGTAGATCTGCGTTTAAGTCCACTAACCTCTGTGCTGTAGCATCTGTATCCTGTTCTTGGTGCATTCTTGCCATCGTAGAGGCGAGGGGTTTTATACACTCCATTATCCGCTGCCTCTTAACAGCTTCAGTGCAAGACCATTCCTCCAGTGGTTGCAAGGTATGGTCTTTCCAGGCTTCGAAGGCCTCTTCTCCAACGGGCATGGGCAACACCCCAGAAAAAGCTTTCAGTTTACGGTGATGCTGTGCCTGAGCCGACTCGCTCCTGTTCCCAGCCAACTGCTGTATGGCTTCTGTGAGCATCTGAGCTCCATCTGAGTGGCGGTGTGAGGAATCGGGGAGTGCGTCCCTTGCGGCGCGTTCCCTCCTCGCTTACCTATAGTACTGCAGCGGCAGCTGCCGAAGATTCGCCCCCCGCTGATGTGCGCATCACCGTTCTTGTTACAGAGTGTGCGCGCACCCGCTCCTTCTATGCACGGTCACTAAGCATAGCTCCGCCCCCTCGGGACGCGCCGCACCTCCGCTGTGTGCAGTGCACGCGCATGACGGCGTGCAACGAGCCCCAGCTACGTGTCAAGCTTTGCTATGAGCCTTGTCTCCTGCAGCCTATCCTGGCATCTGCGGAGGCCCCGCCTCCGCTCCCTCCCCTACTGGTTTCTGTCTCCTATATAGGACTGCCTCTTCCTGGCATACCTTGCTGAACATAGACTTTGTGTAGCCTTGTGTGTGCCTGGCTTGTCCAGCCCAGTCCTGCTTTGATTTCTACAGTTACCCCTCGTGTACCGACCTGGCTTTGCATTTGGATTCTCTCTGGCTCGTGACCCCTGGCTTATGGATTAACCTCTCGTGTACCGACCTGGCTTTGCATTTGGATTCTCTCTGGCTCTTTACCCCTGGCTTACGGATAACGACTACGTGTACCTCTCCTACCCTTGGAACCTGGCGAGTATTGGATTAACCCTTTTTCTTCATACCCAGACCCAGCAACGCTACAAACCACCTACTGGGCCCGCCTTCGCTACTGTGGGTGTGTGGCATTATCCTTCCCACCTCAGTGCCGGGCTCAGGTCTTGTCTGTGGGCTCGCACAAGCGTGACAGGTGGTAACTGTGACTGCTCTGACCAGATCGTCGGCTGCGACCGTACGCGGCACTGGCTTCGCTCCTGCCGGGACTTCCTGGGGAAGGTGAAGACATAACCATCGGAAACTCCTGCATGTCAGTGGCGAAACTAGTGGGCTCCACCTTCATGGCTATTTCTGGATAGATTATAGGGCACCCGCTATCTAGCGCTCCTCGGAACCATAAGGTGGGCGGACCTCCTTACGTTAAGTCATACCAGCCTGTAACTAGCACTGCTCACCATACCTTTTCTGGGTTTGTTCGGCGGTCTAAGATATACGCGGCCTGTAGGCCTGGGAACTCCCCCAGTACTAGACAGATGTCATAAGACGAGGTGTGGGCGGGGACTTGCCCAATGGCGAGCACCTGTTGGGGTGGTACGTAGCTTTTCAAGGCCCATTCATAGACCCCCTGCCGGGATGCTAAAGATATGATCAGCAATTTGGATTGGATTGTAGTATCTTTGGTCACCCCAGGTCTGAATCTCAGCAGCGCCTCCAAATGTAGCCCCCTTTCCCTATGCCTAAGGGAAACCGCGGGCGACTAGCGTTCTGCCTATACCTGTATGCTCACAGGAGGCCTGAGCCTCTGCTACTCGGAGCCTTGGATGGGCTCTCTCTCTCTTAGTGCAGAGCCTCCACCTATGAGGGATCCCAACATGGGCAGGATGACTCCTCATGGGAGCCAATAAATACAAACAGAAATAACAATACCACACCATATATGTATTACTTGGTTTTACTGTAACCCCACAGTATGCAACAACACAATACAACAACACACTGATACAATACCCCGGTGTGTCTTCCCCAAAGTACTGAGGGTGCCCATGGAACCTAAACACCCGGTGTCCGCAGAACAAGTCCCACCCAATGTGACGTGGCGCAACCCCTGTGTGAACCGTTGGTGCACGTGTGATACCTGTCTGGGTACTCCAGTACACCAGATTGCAGACTTGCTGAGACAGGTCCCACGCAGCGGGGCCTCCGACAGCAATCCCCTCTTGCCTAAGGATCCTGGCCACCATGCGGTGCAAGCTCCAGCTGGAGTGTCTCACACAATGTCTCTGAACAGCAGGCTGCAGCCCGCCGCGTGGATGTCTGTACACTGGGGTAGCGGTACTGTTAAGGGGAGGAGGGTCCCTATCTGGGGCCTTCCCTACAATACGGAGCTATGGTTGGCTCAGGGCCTAAGGGGCAGTATCTAGGCCTAGCCCAGGAAGTCACTTGCTCCCTGGACACTACCTACTTCTGTCCTGGCTCCCACACGACTGACTCGTGGGCTCTCTGCTCGCAGAGGATATCCTGTTCTTTTAGGCTGCATGCTTTCTATTGGCTGGATCATCCCATGTGTTAAACCCTCCCTGTGGATTCTGGGACATGTACTCCTGCTTCCGTCCTTGCTGAGCCAATCTAAGATGGCCGTCGTGCTGGCAACACTGCGCATGCACACCAAATCAAAAATGGTGGTCGCCACTTCTCCCCGATTGCACGAAGCAGTTCCCCATGCCGGAGCCAGGGCAGGGGGGCTCTGCTACATAGAAAGGAATTTACCCTGCGTGATCTTCCTGCAGCATCTCAGGGCCCCGCCCCGTGACCTAGGCCCCGCCCACAGAGGCTCTGCAGAGGCAGGGATTCCCCTGCGTGATCTTCCTGCGGAATCACAGGGCCCCGCCCCCTGACCTAGGCCCCACCCACAGAGGCTCTGCAGAGGCAGGGATTCCCCTGCGTGATCTTCCTGCGGCATCTCAGGGCCCCGCCCCCTGACCTAGGCCCCGCCCACAAACAGAGGCTCTGCAGAGACAGGGATTCCCCTGCGTGAGTCGTCCTTCGGGAATCTCGCCCCCGCCCCCTGACCTAGGCCCCGCCCAAAACAGAGCTCTGCAGAGCAGGGATTCCCTGCGTGATCTTCCTGCGGATCTCAGGGCCCCGCCCCCTGACCTAGGCCCGCCCACAAACAGAGGCTCTGCAGAGACAGGATTCCCCTGCGTGATCTTCCTGCGGATCTCAGGGCCCCGCCCCCTGACCTAGGCCCCGCCCACAACAGAGGCTCTGCAGAGACAGGGATCCTGCCCCTGCTGATCTTCCTGCGGCATCTCAGGGCCCCCCCCCTGACCTAGCCCCGCCCACAAACAGAGGCTCTGCAGAGACAGGGATTCCCCTGCGTGATCTTCCTGCGGCATCTCAGGGCCCCGCCCCCTGACTATGCCCCGCCCACAAACAGAGGCTCTGCAGAGACAGGGATTCCCCTGCGTGATCTCCTGCGGGATCTCAGGGCCCCGCCCCCTGACCTAGGCCCCGCCCACAGAGGCTCTGCAGAGACAGGGATTCCCCTGCGTGATCTTCCTGCGGGATCTCAGGGCCCCGCCCCCTGACCTAGGCCCCGCCCACAAACAGAGGCTCTGCAGAGACAGGGATTCCCCTGCGTGATCTTCCTGCGGGATCTCAGGGCCCCGCCCCCTGACCTAGGCCCCACCCACAGAGGCTCTGCAGAGACAGGGATTCCCCTGCGGGATCTTCCTGCGGAATCACAGGGCCCCGCCCCCTGACCTAGGCCCCGCCCACAGAGGCTCTGCAGGGAATTAATGTGCAGACAGGGGTCCAGGAGCCCCTAATCCCAGCAGCCTGGGACAGCAGACCTGGCTGTCCCGAGTGTATCAGTGCCTATCCCTTGGCCACAGAGGACATTGCTACATTCAGACTACTCTGTTGTACTTTTCATCGTTACATCCAGACTCCAATGACTGCCCCCTCTAACTGCCCCCTCTAACTGCCCCCTCTAACTGCCACCCTCTAACTGCCCCCTCTAACTGCCCTATTCATCAGGCACACTACATATTTGTGGTTCCTGTTTACACCAGCTGTACCATTACACAGACAGTTTTGTATGTGTGGGGTAAGCTGCATAGGTTATGGGACGTCCATCGAGATTGCTTGGAAGTACCGCTGTCTAGCACGAGTAGAGGAACATTGATATCTATTGTAATAATAATAATAATAATATATAATATTTATTGTATACACACAACATGTTGGAGGGTCTAGTGAAGCATTACCGACTTTATCATTTCCAAACTCTAGCGCCACCTAGTGGATGTTCTAGTATACACGAATAAGCCTGTGATGGTAACATCCATCATCCATCATCCATCATCCATCATCATCATCCATCATCATCATCCATCATCATCATCCATCATCATCCATCATCCATCATCATCATCCATCATCATCATCCATCATCATCATCCATCATCATCATCCATCATCATCATCCATCATCATCATCCATCATCATCATCCATCATCATCATCATCCATCATCATCATCATCATCCATCATCATCATCATCATCCATCATCATCATCATCCATCATCATCATCATCCATCATCATCATCATCCATCATCATCATCATCCATCATCATCATCCATCATCCATCATCCATCATCCATCATCCATCATCCATCATCCATCATCCATCATCCATCATCCATCATCCATCATCCATCATCCATCATCCATCATCCATCATCCATCGGGCTGGGCTATACACCGTCTGTGATTTTCAACCGGGGTTCTGCAGGCCAACGGGGGAAGGCGGGAAGACCTGGGACAACTGTCCCAAGCCCCGTGGTTCGGTGTGTGAGTGGGGAAGGAGTGTAGGAGGAGAGAGAGCGGGGGAGTATTGGAGGGAGAGAGAGAGAAGGGGGGAGTTTGAGGGGAAGACAGATGGGAGAGTGTGAGGGGAAGAGAAGGGGAGTGTAAGAGATGGGGAAGTGTGAGAGGGGGTGTGGGAGAGAGAAGAGAGAGAGAAAGTGTGAGAGGAGGGAAGAGAGGGGGAGTGTGAGAGGAGGGAAGAGAGAGGGGGAGTGTGAGAGGGAAGAGAGGGGGG